>JAJIBD010008173.1:0-52123 GCA_021461705.1 Cryptotis parvus
CCCCTCCCTGATGTTCCCTGGCCCTCCCTTACCTTCATGACCCTCCCTCACCCTCCCTGTCACCCAACTTTGAGATCTTCCCAGGAGCTGCCCTACTAGATCCTTCCTCAGAGAACAAACTTGGATTTTTTTGGGAGGTAGGGTGGGATGGTTTGGAGGCCCAGCTGGCAGTGCTCAGGACTTATTTCTGGCTATGCCCTTAGGGGTCTCCTCTGGAGGGACTTGGGATACTATATTATGTGCTGATATCAGAACCTAGGTCAGCTGTGTATAGGGCAGGTCAGAGTGTGTCTGACTCTACTCAGGTACCAGACTGGAAAAAAAAAAGATTATTTATACGTATTTCTGCATTTTCAGTCACATTGGCTGTGCTCAGGGCTTACTCCCTGGCTTTACACTCAGGGGTCACTCTGGCAGGCTTTGGGGTGCCAGGGTTGAACCCAGGTTAGGTGTCGGGAACGCCGCGGGGTCCCCGACAGTGTCAGGACTGAGGTTGTCTTCTACCTCCAAGGACGCCCGGAGAACAGAGGAAAACTCACGAGTCCGGTGCAGTTCCAAAAATGGCTTTTAATAGTACAAAAGCTCTTCCACAGCACTCCAATATAATGAACAAACTTTAGCTATGGTCTGAACTTGGACCATACAAAAGAGCCTAAGTCTCCCACCAAAGAGAGAGGATCTCACCCGAGCTGAGTCCTACCCAGAAGAAGGAGCAAAAAGGCCAAAGAGCAAAAGGCCAAAAGCCAAAAGCCACAAGGAACCAAAAAGCTGAAGGCTGAGGAACCAAAAGGCAAAAGGTGAAACGGCCTCAAGTCAGCCCCTTTATATACACCAAAGTAATCCAATCGGGAGGGGCATGTCAACAAAGAACTCTAAACAGAGTGTAGTGCCACACCTTATTGCAGGTATAAACAAAGGTTATGCCAAGGTCTAATCCTTTCTACCAAGATTCTCTCTTATGTAAAACACTGGAGAGAGAGAGGGCTGATATAAAGTAATACATCTTAATTTCATGAGCTTCATGTAATCTAGATGGTACCCACAAGGTCCTTCTTATTATTATCTGCACCAGGGTATTCTGAGTATCCCGTTCTCGTGTACTGAAAGGGTCACTCTCGCCTGCTTAGAGCAAACTAGTATGATCCTTCCTATAGTCTTCCCATAGTCTCAGCGTAGCCAGGGTGGTAGTCTCCTGGTAAATTCTAACTGTCCCACGCTGGGTGCAGTGGGTATAAAGAGGAGCTGTGCCCAATCTAGAAAACATAGAAGTCTTAGTAGATGTATAAGTCAGAAGTTATTCAATCAAGGTGACTTCTGTAACTGCCACACCCTCTAGCAGTGTTTACATAGAAGAGAAATCTCATTAGAATGAACCTTGACTTAAGTAGATTAAGCTGGGAGTGGGCAAAACAACAAAACTCCCAGAATAGCTAAACCTGTCCTCCAACAGTTAGGCTCATGTAAGGCAAGTGCCCTACCCACAGTTCCATGGCTCTGGGTTTTAAAACCCTCCAAGGATATGTGGGAGCTAAGGACAGTAGCTAAGGTACCTGCCCCTGCACAAGGCTGACCCCGGCTCCATCCCCGGCACCCGTAATGTCCCAGGAGCCCTGCTCGTAATGATTCCTGAGCACAGAGCTCTGCCATGTGCGCCTCCCTCCCAGCCCCGCACCAAGACAAACGTTTATGGATAGAAATTGGGGAGCCGGAGCGATAGCCCAGCGCCTGAGGGCGTTTGCCTTGCACGTGGCCGGCCCATGCCAGTCTGGGTTCGATCCCCGCCACCCCATATTGTCCCCCGAGCACCGCCAGGAGTAATTCCTGAGTGCAGAGCCAGGAGAAACCCCTGAGCATTGCCGGGTGTGACCCAAGAAGAAAAAAAAGAAAAAAGAAATTGAGAAAAAAATTTTTCAATGCTAGTGCCAACTGCACACTGATTTACACTTTCTGAGAGGGAGGAACCATGATCCTTCTCAAGGCAGGAGTGCTATTGTTCCCCGGGAGATGGAAGGAGGGAGGGGCTTCAGAAAGGCACCCCTTATTCCTCTTGGGCGATTCCCGCTCAGTGGGACGCACTGAGTGGGGGATGCAGCACCCAGTGCTCCCGGCCCAGAAGGCTGTGGAAGGTCACAGCTGAGCGCCGTGAGTGTGCACTGGGGGCCCAGACTGTCGGGGAAACTGTGGTGTCTGTGCAAACACAGGTCCTCACTGTCACCATGATGCCTGTGTGAATTTGAGTTAAAGAAACCAAAGTGCCGGGAGCCACTGGGGTCCCCAACAGTATCGGGACAGAAGTTCTCTTCTACCACCAAGGCCGCGGGGAACGGATGAAAACTCACAAGCCTGGCACAGTTCCAAAAAGGCTTTTAATAGTACAAAAGCTCTACCACTGCAATCCAATATAATGAAAGAACTCTAACTCTCGTCAGAACTTAGACTATACAAAAGAGCCTAAGTCTCCCACCAAAGAGGATTCCACCAGAGAGAGAGTCCTACCAAAGAGAGGATCTCACCCAAGAGAGCTGTACCAAAAAAGGAGAGAGTACCTCAAGTCAGTCCCCTTATATACACCAAAGTAATCCTAACTTGGGGGGTCTTGTCAACAAAGAACCCTAAGCAGTTTCTAGACAGAAGAGTGTAGAAGGGTGTTGCCACATCCTACTACAGGTATAAACAAAGGATTAAGCCAAGAACTAATCCCTTCTTCTGAGATTATCTCTTATGTAAAACACTGGAGAGAGAGGGGGAGGGGGGCTTGTATAAAGTAATACATCTTAGACTCATGGGCTTCATGTAATCTAGATGGTACCCACAAGATCCTTCTTATTTATTATTTGCACCAGGGTCATTCTGAGTATCTCGATCTCTGTATACTGAAAGGGTCACACTCATCTGCTTGAGGGCAAATCAGTATGATCCTTCCTATAATCTTAAACAATAGATTCAAGGAAGCCAGGGTGGTAGTCTCCTGGTAAATTCTAACTGTCCACGCAGGGTGCAGTGGGTATAAAGAGGAGCTGTGCCCAATCTAGATAACATAGAAGACTTAGTTGATGTTTACTAATAAGTCAGAAGGTACTCATTCAGAGTCCAGGTGACTTCTGTAACTGCCACACCCTCCATCTGTGTTTACATAGAAGAGGGATCTCAGTATGAACCCTGGCTTAAGAGCATGTAAATAAATAGATTAAGCTGTGAGTGGATAAAACAGCAAAGCTCCCAAGCCAGCTAGTCCTGTCATCCACACCAAAGCACAAGTAGAAGTTCCCAGAGCAGAGAGGATGGAGGCATGAGGCACTTGAGGGAGAAGGGGCGGACACAGGACAGTTACGAAGTTGCTCTGATCACCCCTTTCTCATTGGGGCCCTGCTCTTTCCTCGGTGCTTTCAGAGCCTTCTTTTTTTGAATTTTTAAAATTTTTATTGTACTACTGTGAGAGATACAATTACAAAGATGTTCATGATTGGGTCATCATACATTGTTCCAACACCCGCCGCTCCACCAGTTCCCTATTCCCGTCCCTCCACCAGTGCCCTATTCCCACCTCCAATGTCCCCAAATTCCCTCCCTCCTCCCCCTCAGAGCATTCTCTTGCCATTAATAGTCACTATAAACTGGAGCCATAATACACTGGGTAAGGACTCGCCCTGTGCATGATCAACCTAAATTTGATCCCCTCCATCCCATATGGTCCCCTGAGCACTGCCAGCAGTGGTCACTGAGCACAGAGCCAGGAGTAGCCCCTGAGCGCCATTGTGTATGGCATAAGCCTGTACCCAACTCCTCCCCCTTCCCCACCCCCAATAAAACCTCATCACCATTTTCATGCTCTTTGCTATTTTGTCATGAGTCTCCAGGCTTGAATTTGTTCTTATAGGAAGACATGAACGGTGGTTCAGTGAGGCCCCTGCCCTGACATCCTGTTCCCCAGCAGCGAATGTAATGCAGAAAAATGCATGGCAAAAGCCCACTTCATAAACTGACTCTCAATGTTGGAGATAGCACAGAGGGCTCGACTGCATGGAGCCCCAATTTCCGGCACTGCTGACTGCAGCCATGAGGGCCTGAGCACTGAGCCCTCAGGTCAGCAGAGCAGGGCTGAGAGATCCTGGGGTTCATTCTCTGGCTCCCCGTACACTGCTGGGGAGAGTCCTGGTCCCAAAAAGAAAAAGTGAAGGGAACCATTGGATTGTTTCAATGAGCTGTGCCCAACCAAGGTGCCCAGTGAAAGGAATACGCTAAAGCGTAACATGTCATCTTTTTGGGCCACACCTGTTGGTGCTTAGGTCTGCTTCCTGGCTCTGTGCTCAGGGATCACTCCTTGGGGGCTCAGGGATAATATGTGGTAGCAGGCATTGAACTTGGGTCAGCGGCATTCAAGGCAATCACCCTGCTTGCATACTGCTCGGGCCCCTAATGATTTTTTTTTTTGCTTTTTTTTTTTTTGCCTTATCCATCCCTACCCACACTGCACCCTGTTGCTGGTTTATCCCTGTTGACCACACTACAGACACCAGCTGTCACGCCACTCAGGAAAGAAATGGAGGCAGTTTCCACGCATTGAGTCTGAGGCTCAAGGTTGTTTTTATTGTGAATTTTGCATTTATTGGGCAAGTTTCTTTCAGGAACAATCAATCGAAAACTCCAACGTAGCCGCACATAGAAATAAAGCAGAAACAAGAAGCAGGGAACCAAGGATAGAATCTGCATTGGACAAGACACAGAAACCAGGGGACCTGAAACAGGGGGACAGGGAGGCCCAAGGGCTTCATCCCAAGACAAGCGAGGATGGATGGGTGGAAACTGCTCAGGGAGGTTTCCCAGTAGATCTGAGATGGTCAAACTCTCGGTGTCCTGCAGGGCCGTGTCAGACACTCGCCCAGGAGCCAAGTAGCGAGATTCCAGAGCCCTGTCTTCGTCGTCATTTCGATGCATAGCGTGGACCCTCATGAGGGCACCACCAAGAGGAAGCGCCCAGCGTCCCTGTTCTCGGGAGGCACAGGGTTGGCCTCAGGGATCGGCGCCGTGAAGATCCGCCTGGTGTCCCTGGCTGGGGCGCTCTCCGCCAATCTCGTAGAGCTCCACCACGTTCATGTCCTGGCTCCGTGAATCCACATCCTCCGCCTTCTTCCCAACAAAGAGCCAGTACCGGCGCCGGCACCACTCACCACGGCCAGGAAGAGGTAGGCGTTGTAGGTCATGGCGGTCAGCATCAGTAGGTAGCTCAGGACCACCTGGAGCACGTGCAGCGCTGTCTGCAGGAGGTGACCAGCGCTCAGCAGCTGCTGCCCGGGCGTCTCCTTGGGGCAGGTTCCGTCTGGTCTCGGGAAAGGCGAGGACCGGGCACGGAGCCCCTCCTGGGCCTTGCGCAGAAGCCCCTGGCGAGCTCTCTTGAGTCCCTCATAGCACATGGCTAGCAAGAACACAGCCACAAAAGCCATGGCCATGTTTGGCGGCGAGTCGATCACCAGCCCAGCAAACAGCAGCTCCACGTTCCTGTAGCCAAAGTAGAAGGTCATGGGCATCCCCATGGATGCGTGTGCGCTGCCGCCGTGGGAGTGGGACCCGCGGGGCCGGGGGGATGGTGAGGAGGAGCGAGGGGATGGTGAGGGAGGAGCCAGGGTGCCGCTGTGGCCCAGGGCGCTCATCCCTGAATGATGATGCAAATGGACCATCGTCCCAGGGAAAGGTGCGTCGTAGAAGATTCTGGAACAAAGCCGGAGTCGCGGCACTGCAGTCTCTGCTCAGAGTCTCCAGCAGACACCAGGTAAAGCTGTTCAGAGCCCTCCTCTTATGTACACTGGGAGGAGACCCTCCCTTCCCCTCCCTGCCCCTCCCTGGCAGTCCCTAACACCTCCCTGGTACCATTGGAGAGACCCTCCCTAGATCCTCACTGAGAGATCAGCACTTCCAGACCAGCCTTGAGATTTAAAATGTTGGGGCCAGAGCGATAGCACAGCGGTAGTGCATTTGCATTGCATGCGGCTGACCCAGGTTTGATCCCCCGGCATCCCATATGGTCCCCGAACACCACCAGGAGTAATTCCTGAGCACAGAGCCAGGAGTAACCCCTGAGCCTTGCCGGGTGTAACCCAAAAAAGCAAAAAAAAAAATGTTAATGGATTGGCTGGAGATAGTCAAGCAGGTAGGGCGTTTGCCTTACAAGAGGCTGACCAGGGTTTGATCTCGGCATCCCATATGGTCCCCTGAGCACTTCCAGGAGTAATTCCTGTGTACAGAGCCAGGAGTAACCCCTCAGCATTGTTGGGTGTGACCCAAAAAACAAAAAAAAAAAAAAACAGACAAAAACAAACAAAGCCATACTAATGTGATGGATAGAAACTGTAGGGAAAAAAGACACACATAAAGCCACCAAAGTCAACTGTCAGGACTTTCAGCCCCGAAGGTTCATCAATGCTTCCCTAGGCAAAGCAGCTCTTTTGTTCGAGATCCAAATGGGGCCAGGGAAGCAAACATGAAATATAAAATACTGTGTGACTTCAAAATTTTCCTCAGTGGGCCAAAATGACAGTATAGAGGTTAATGTGCTCACCTGGCACCCAGTTGATCCCAGAGTTCAGTCCCTGGCACCCTCTACTAAGTATTCCCCAGAGCACCACACAGGAATAATCCCTGAGTGCAGAGCCAGGAGAAAATCCTGAGCATTGCTAGGTGTGAACCATAAGGAAAAACAAAAACAAAGCAAAATTTCCTCAGTAGAAGAGTTAAGTGGTGGAACCTGTAGCCATGTGGTTGAGGTCCCCTCCACACCCACACCCTCCACGCCCCACTCCAGCACTCTCGTCCTCTGTATGTGATGCCCAGGGTTGGAGCCCACGTGTTCCTCTCTGTAACACGCCCTAGATGTCTTGCTCAGAGCTTGGCGTAAGGACACCACATTGCCTGCAGGACTCTGAATAGGCAAAATCAGGTCAAGTGCTGCCTGGAGTGACCTTGACCCTTTGAATCCCATCTGGGAGTCCCCAATTCCCCTGCAAATAGCACTTTAGGAAAAGTTTAATTAATGCAAAGGATTTTGTAAGGTTGAAATAAGCCCATTGATGAATCCTCTGCTAGATTTATTAGCAAGTTAATAAAATCTTCATGGAACAACCCCACCTTAATGATACTGCCTTAAAATATCTGCCAAGCTCATGATGGAGCTACTTTTATAGCAAACAAAAGTACAGCCAGAACACATCTCCCACCGCCCCCAATTATAGGTTCAGTTCATTAGCATTTATAATAGAAATTTTCTTTTTTGCTTTTTATTTTTGGGTCACACCCGGCGATGCTCAGGGGTTACTCCTGGCTCTTTCTTTGCTCAGCAATTAGTCCTGGCAGTGCTTGGGGGATCCTCTCTCTCTCTCTCTCTCTCTCTCTCTCTCTCTCTCTCTCTCTCTCTTCTCTCTCTCTTCCTTACACATTGTGGATTGCAATACATACATTTAGAGGTTATCATGTGTATCCCTTTGACTATATTCAATGCTCAGTTCTAGACTGGTATTATCATTTTCAACAATTATTAGCACACTTTTGTTCTCTGTCTTAGCTAATCTCTGACTCCCAATGTTTTGTGGTAGATTCCACCTATTGACAAGACCTTCAGATCCATGTTTTGCTTAACTTTGGATATTGTTGTCATCATACTATATATATGATATATATGTGACCCAGAGACTCACATACACGGGGCAGAGCTGCTACCAGCTCTCCCTGTGTCCAGCTGATCATTAGGCGCCAGTGAGGGAAGGTGGATTCTAGCCCTGGCTCGCCATCCCAGCAGAGCCTTGCAAGAAGCCAGAGGAACCCTCCACACCATGAGGGCCGAATTTTCAACATCCGGACTCCCCGCTCATCAGAGCTCCACCCAGCAGAAGAGCTAATCACAAGCGGCCACGCGGTTTATCAATAAATGCACGAGATGAGAGGCTGCTATAAGAGTATCCCACCTGCAAAGCAGAGCCTGGCAAGCTACCCGTGTCGTGTTTGATATGCCAAATCATTTGATCACTTGACATCCCGTTATTCGTTGATTTGCTCGAGCGGGCACCAGTAATATTTCCATTTGACCCTATCACGTGCCAGTGTAGCCCAATGGCGTCTGGTTGATTCAGGAATACAAAGAGCCTCAAACTGTTCGTTTCAGGATCTTGATAATGAAGTCTGACCATCTTGTAGGTGGGCAGCCACGTGATCTTTTGACATCCTGTGGGATCCAGTCCAGTTGGTAATGGCTCTAGTACAGCAGTCATCTCCAAATCGCATTATATGTCCAGCCCATCTGATTTTCGATGCCTTGGCAAACGAGACAGCGCCCCTGACTCTGGAACAGTGATGGAGGTCGGAGCTCCGAATTCCTTCTTTCACTTGAGTGAGGCGTGATATTCCAAGTATAGCTCTTTCAATTCCTCTTTGGGAGACCTAAATAGCATTCTCATTCTGCTTTTGTGGGGCCCAGGTCTCTGAGGCATATGTTAATGCAGGGAGAATGGTGGAGTTGAAGAGATGTGCCCGGAGCTGGAGGTTCTTTGTCCTTTTTAGCTATTTCTTCGATGCTTTTGAAGGCATCCCATGCTGCTCTCTTCCTTCTGCGCAGCTCAGGTTTTAGGTTGTTCATCATGTTGACTTCTCAACCTAGGTACACATAACTGCTGCATTCAGAGATGTCTGTTCCATTGAGAGTGAATGGGGTCTCTGGAACTAGTTCATTTTTCATGAACATAGTTTTGCTGAGATTCAGCTGTAGACCTATCTTTCCACATTCTCAGTCTGATATGCCAACTACCAGTAACAATTATAGACCTTATTTCCATGATCTGATGAAATTGTTTGAAGCTCTTTATGTACCTGGAACAAGCAGATACCCTTGGGCTACACTAGCATGTGACAGGTCATATGGAGTAGCTTGAGTAAATCGGTGAACAATGGGAAGACAAGTGACCCATCCATCCATCCATCCATCCATCCATCCACCATCCCCTCCATCCATCCATCCATCCATCCATCCATCCATCCATCCATCCATCTATCCATCCATCCATCCATCCATCCAACAGCCATCCATCCATCCATCCATCCATCCATCCATCCATCCATCCATCCATCCATCCATCCATCCATCCATCCATCCATCCATCCATCCATCCATCCATCCAATAGCCATCCGTCCATTCATCCCTGTCACATGCTAGTGTAGCATTTGCTCACTCCAGGAACATGAAGAGCCTCAAACCATTCATTCAGGTCATGGGAATGAGGTCTATTATTGTTACTGTTTTTGGAGCGCCATCGTTTAGAAGGCTGTTCACAAGCAGACTTCGTGCATTCAGTGTCCCAACACCATGTCCTCCAGCACGGAGGCTTCCCTACACCAATGTCTCTGTCTCCCCGACCTTTTTTTTTTTTTCCTATTTTACAGGTGAGGAAACTCAGGAACCAAGAAGGAACTTTCCCAGGTCCACATATCCAGGAAAGGGCAAATCTGGGATGTCTGTTCCCGAGTCTGGGTCCTGTAACCACCTTGGCCCTGACCTCTGGGCATCACTTCTACACTCCACAGACACCATGTTCACAGACACTTCCAGGAAAGAGGCCTCACCCTTCTGATGCTTTAAGAGCAGGCACTCTCCTCCCAGGCACTTCTCCACTCCTCAAAGGCACTTCTTGGAGAATGATGCCTCGGAAATAGATCACTGAACATAGTGAGATATAGTTACAAAAGTGTTTATATTTGGGTTTCAGTCATACAGTGTTCCAGCACCCATCCCTCCACCAGTGCCCATTTCCCCACCACAAATGTCCCCTGATTCCCCCTCCCCAGCCTGCATCTATGGCAGGCAATTTTCACCTCTCTCTCTCTCTCTCTCTCTCTCTCTCTATATATATATATATATATATATATATATATATACACATATATAATATATACCCCCTAAAAAAAAAACATACATATATATATATATATATATATACACACATACATCTTCTCTTACACATTATCACTTGCAATACATACATTTAGAGGTTATTATGTAAATCCTTTTACCTACTTTCAATGTTCTATGCTGGTATTATTATTTACCATAATTATTAGTACACTGTTCCTTTCTCTGTATTGCCTAACCTCTGACTCCCACACCTTTGCAATTGGTTCTACCCACTGATAAGATCTCCTGATCCATGTTTTGTCTGGCCTTGGGTATTGGTATCATGCTATTTTTTTTTTTTAATAAGGGATGACTTTTGGCAGTGCTTCGGGGACCATATGGGATGCTGGAGATCAAACCTGGGCTAGCTGCAAGACAAATGCCCTGTTTGGTTCTGAAACAGCCCCGGCAGTTTGGTTTTGAAGTTACCTGAGAAATCCCCGGTTAGTTTAATCTTTAATTCCCATGAGGGTCTGAAACACGGTGGGATGGACCCTTCTCCATACATCTTTCTGGAACATGAACTTATTCTGTTCAACTTGTGTGAGCCAACAACCAGTCACAGGGTTTCACATCTTCCAGACCAGGCAGAGAAGAGAGTTACCTTTTATAATCTTGTGAAACATTTTAAGGAAAAGCCTCTAAGTTAATGCTGATGTAAGGCAGTTTGGAATAAGGAAATAGAGCAGTCAACATATGGACAAGGAGCAATTTGCATGCCACCCCCAGGGAGAGGGAGGGGGAGGGAAGTAAAGGGAGGGGAGGGGAAGGGGAAGAGGGAGGGGGGAGCAGCTTGCATTTTAATGGTAATTCTACAGTATTTTTATTTAAGTTTTATAATAACATCTAAGTATATTATACTAAGAATTGCCGCAGTAAAACTAGGAAATAAAGAACAACTCAGGACTAGCCCGGTTCCTGTACTCAGGCCTTCACATCTGAAACCCTGCCTTCGAGACTGGGTTGGTACACATCACGCCTCTGGATCAGCTGCTGGAACATGTCCCACGGGTGGATGTTGCGGATCTGCAGCATAAACGCTATAAAGATCAGGCCCCCAAGCACAACAGCAGCAGCAATGGCAATCAGGGTGTGTCCGGGGAACGGCAGAGGCACTTCGTCCACGTAGATCTGCAATGCGAGGAAATTACTGAGTTTTTCTCTCTCTAGTCAGAAAACTTGGAGCCACCATTGGCCACTGAGCAAAAATTCTGCAGGTAACTATAAAGTCCCCACATGGGCTTTGACAATGTGACCAGCAACAATTGATTGACAAGCCATAAGTAGGTAAATAGGGGAAGAAGAATCTATATCTCATCTGATGCCTTTGTCTTAGTTTTTGTTTTGGCCACCCCTGGTGGTGTTCAGGGCTTACTCCTGGCTCTGCACTCAGGAATTACTTCCGGCAGTGTTCTGGGGACCAAATAGGATGCTGGGGATCAAACCCCAGTCAGCCATGTGAGAAACAAATGTCCTACCCACTGTGCTATTGCTCTGCCCACCCCCACCTCTACCCCAGCACACATCTTTAATCGTAGAGATAAGTGGACAGAATGCGTGTTTGCCTTGCAGATAAACGTTCAGACAGGTTTGGAAACCCGTTAAGGTTGCCTGACTGTCACTGTATCACTGTCACTGTCTTCCCTTTCATCATCGATTTGCTCGAGTGAGCACCAGTAACATCTCCATATGTCCTGTCTCATGCAAGTAGAACTCAAGGGCACCTGCTTGCTCCAGAAACATAAAGAGCCTCAAACCATCCCATCAGGTCATGGGAATGAGGTATATAATTGTCACTGGTATTTGGCATATCAAATACACACAGGTAGCTTGCCAGGTTCTGTCGTGTGGGTAGCATACTCTTGTAGTCACCTCTAAATCCAGCAAGGATGCCTGACTCCCAAAGCTAATTTTGGGGGGCCTTGAGGGCCACATTCAGTGGTGTTCAGGAACTACTACTGGTTTATTGCTCAGGGTTACCCCCGAAGTGGTGCTGGGGGACCATAAAAGCTGAGGATGAATGTGGGGTTCCTACACACTAAACATGTGCCCAGCTGTCTCCGCCGCGGGGCCTCACCTGGAGGTGATAAGTCGGTTCACTGGAGAGAAGCAGGAACATAGCCAGGTTAGGGAATGGGCAGGTGCTGTCGAAACTCTCTCAGATTTAGGAACCCCCTAGAGCAGTGCTCAGAGGGGAAAATGCAAACTTTTCTGTCGTAAGGATAATTAATAAGAAGCAAGGCCCTAGAGAAGACAAGGGGCTTCTCATAGAGGTGTCATTTTCTATGAGAAATAGAGAGAGAGGAGAGAGAGAAGGTGAGGAGAGAGAGAGGGAGGTAGAGAGCAAGAGAGAGAGAGAGAGAGGGAGGAGGGAGAAGAGGAAGTGAGGAGCTTGATTTTGGTTTTGTCAGTGTAGCACCCGTGTTTTCTCTGATCGAGTTCCTAAATCACTTAACTAAATCCTCAGTTTCTCGGTGCCCACAGACAGCAGGTGCCATTGTATGAACAAGTAGTCAGAAACGTTGTAAATCATGGGGTGATCTGGGGAGATGGATTTTTTTTTTTGCTTTTTTTTTTTTTTTTGCTTTTTGGGTCATACCCGGCTATGCTCAGGGGTTACTCCTGGCTCTGTGCTCAGGAATTACTCCTGGCGGTGCTCGGGGACCATATGGGATGCCGGGATTGAACCCGGGCCGGCATAGGCCGGCCACGTGCAAGGCAAACGCCCCTACCCGCTGGGCTATCGCCTCCGACCCCTATTTTTGCTATTTTTGCGGTCACACTTGGAGATGCTCAGGGGTTACTCCTGGCTCCGCACTCAGGAATTACTCCTGTTGGTGCTCGGGGGACTGTATGGGATGCCGGAGATCAAATCCAGGTCAGTTGCATGCAAGGCAAATGCCCTCCTCACTGGACTACCGCTCCAGCCACAAGGGAGACAGATTTTGATTCCTAGTTCTTAAGGATCTGCTTTCTGACACTTAAGACTCCTACCAGTATGGTTCAGGAGATATAGTACAGGTGTAAAGGAGTGTGTGAGGCCACCCTGTTGGACCCCAGCACCGCACGGTCTCCAGAATACCTCTAGAAGTGATCCCTGTTCACAGAACCAGAAATAAGCCCTGAGCACCACTGGGTGTGTTCCCCCACCTTAAGAAAAATACAAAACACTCTACCATGATGATACAAATCACCAAAGGAAGAAAACTGCTGCAAACTAAACAGAAGTGTTGGGGGCAGCTGAGGCAAGAGGAGGAAGGTATCAAAAGCCCAGCTGATAGCAAAAGGGAACCGGGACACACAGAGGCAGTTGTTCAGGTGTTCCTGGCACTACTGGTCCTGCCACCTCCACACAGCTTCTCTCTCTCCTTCCTGACACGTTACATCATGCTCCAGGATCTGGGCCCCTGGCCTTGTCCATCATACCAGTTCTGCCCGTTATCTCTGGGGTATCCATGCACTGAGGTTGACCAATGTTATCTTCCCAGCTGTGCCCACCCCCATGTGATACCTGCACATTCACTTTACCTGAAATTCTTCAGAAAAATCACAAAAAGTGATGCCTTCAATGACGGTCACTCTGAAGTGAAATAGCCCGAGCCCTGTGGGGAGATACAGGTCATCAGTGAATCTGGCACTTTCCCTCTCAAAGAAGCAGAGAAAACTCCAACTCTACCCCTGAGTCTTCTGGGCATGACCACACGTCAAGACAAACGATGTGGGGAAAGGACACGCATGTAGCAGAGGAGCTTGAAAGTCAACACTATGTTGTTCGAATGAAGAGAAGAACATGAAAGCTTGGGAAGGGCTTTGGGCTCATCCTTGTCGCCGTGGTCTTTGCTGTCTCCTAATTTTCACTAGATGACAACTATCTAGTGTATGTCACTTCACTACTTGTGGCTACGTTGGAGCCACAAGACCTTTATTTCTGCCTATTGAGCTGGAGAATGCTAAGCTCCCTCCACCAACCTCCTTTTTTGAAACACCTTTTCTAGCACCATCTTGATATTTTCTAGTCAATTAGCCCACAAAGCATTATATTAATGCTAAATTCAACAGTAAGGTAACTTGAGAATAGTAACGTCAAGAGAGAGGAAGGCAAAAGAAATCCCTCCAAACACTTTAAAGTTGCTATGTTCATCATTCACAATACCTTAACTTTAAAACAAAAACTAGTATTAAATCAGTGTAACTATAGACTTTTTAAAATTCAAATGTTTTAAAACCTTATTTAAACACTATAATTTATAAAGTTGTTCACAGTACAGTTGTTTCAGGTATTCACATTCCAACACTAGTCCCACCACCAACAAATATAGACATTTTATCTGAATTCAAATGAGGAAAAATAAAAAGCTCGTTAATTTACCTCTATACTTAAGTTGAGGCCTGCAGGATTATACACAGGAACTTGAAAAATCAGTTCTGCATAGTCTTTCAATTTCTTGATACTAGTTGGCGTACTGTGTTCTAAAAAGTACATAAAGTATATTTCAACACATTTATGTTTATTTTTCTATGCTCATTGTTTCTCAATGCTCGGCTTGAGAGCCTTCTACTGAGACTATACCACCTACACGGTAAGCCTGGCAAGCTACCCGTGTTTTATTTACTTTTATGCCAAAGACTAGTAATTATTATGGACCTCAGTTCTATAACCTGAAGAATGGTTTCAGACTCCTCCTGTCCCTGGAGCAAGTAGATGCCCTTGGGTTGCACTTGCTTGTGACAGGACTAATGGAGATGTTACTAGTGCCCACTTGAGCAAATCGATGAACAATGGGAAGACAGTGATACAGACAGTGATGTTTGTTTCTCATCCTGCAGACAATTTGCATACATTACGACTCATTGACCAATCCCATCTCAGCTGCTCCATCTTTTAGTTCTGCTTATGTGGAAGGTGTATTTAGGGGAAATGAGGCCTGATGATCTCACAGGGCATCCTTCTGGGGGCACTATCAAGGGCAAGATCTCTAGCCACTGTCCTTCAGGTAGTGTCCTGACCTGCACGAACACCATGTCCTTGGCAGTGAGGTAAATGACCAACTTGATGCTGTAAGGATCTGGCCAGGAAGATGGGTAGAGGAAGGTGGGAACTTTGCATCTTTGACCCACTTTTTGCAGGCAGGAGCCCCCAGTATGATCCCTGGCACTGCATGGTCCCCTGAGCACTATTGGAAGAAATCCTTTGGCAGTCCCCTAGCACCCCTGGGTGTGGCTCCAAAAAGGAAAACAAACAAACAAAAAAAAAAACAGAATGGGACAAGGATCATCTTAGTAATTGGTAACTGATTTTCAGGAAGGTCATAGAAAGTTTTCCTTACAGAGTTCCTCAATTTTCCCAAAGACTACTCCTGCTTTTCTTATAATTTTAATATCAGTGGGGTTTATATAAGGTGGGAGTTAGTGAGTGAAATGGTTTGTAACGGTGCATGGCACCTAAGTGGTGGGGTTGGGGGAATCTCTAACTGTAGCATTTGCTAATTTTCCATGGTGTTAATACTCTTCAAGACCCTGAAGTAACGGTTTGAGGCTCTTCATATTCCTGAATCAACCAGATGCCATTGGGCTACACTGGCACGTGATAGGATCCAATGGAAATGTTACTGGCGCCCGCTCGACCAAATTGATGAATTACGGGATTCAAGTGATCAAGTGATCAAGTAATCAAGTTAATACTCTCAGCACAGTCAATTTCAAGTCTTAATGGTTTCAGTAGCTAACAGGTAAAATGCTCGACTGTTTAACAAGCAGTGCTCAAAAGTTGGTAATAACAGGCTCTAACATGCTACCAAAATAAAAGGCTGCTCATTAAAGCAGCCTTTAAAACATTTAGCACTTTTCTTTGTTGGGTTTTTTGTTTTATAAATGCTCACGTTGGGCAGAACAAGAGTTACTAAACAATTACCAGAATATTTGGTAGCATAGTCAGTTCAAATTTTATTTACTTCTACTGATGGATAGGGGCCAGAGCAATAGTACAGTGGGGAGGGTGCTTGCCTTGCATGTGGCTAACCCAGTTTCTCTCCCTGTCATCCCATATGGTGCTCTGAGCACTGCCAGGAGTCATCCCTGAGCTCAGAGTCAGTAGTAACCCCTGAGCATTGCGGGAGTTTCACAACCCCCCCCCCCCAGCACTCCCGATTCTATCGACAGTTATCTTCAAGTATTTACACATGGGTATACATAATGCAGCCTATTTGAGGTAAAATCAGTTGAGACCAGTTTCTTTTTTTTTTTTCTTTTTTTTTTTTTGGTTTTTGGGTCACACCCAGCAATGCTCAGGGGCTACTCCTGGCTCTGCACTCAGGAATGACTCCTGGCCGTGCTCGGGGACCATATGGGATGCCGGGGATCAAACCCAGGCCGGCATGGGCCAGCCGCAGCAAGGCAAACGCCCTACCCGCTGGGCTATCACTCCGGCCCCCAGTTTCGCTTTTTAATTTAAGACATTTCTGTATTTTGTCAAGTATATGACCATTAAATTATTATTTTGTTTGTTTTTTTGGTCACACCCAGCAATGCTCAGGGGTTACTCCTGGTTCTGTGCCCAGGAATTACTCCTGGCCATGCTCAGGGATCATATGAGATTCTGGGGATCGAACGTAGGTCAGCCACAGGCAATGCAAATGCCCTCCCTGCTGTACTGTTGTTCTGGCTCTTTGGTTTATTTTTAGGTCACACTCAATGATGTTCAGAGGTTACTTCTGGCTCTGCACTAAAAAATTACTCCTGGTAGTGCTTGGGAGACCATATGGGATGCCGGGGACCAAACCTAGCTTGACTGCCTGCAAAGCAAGCACCCGACCTACTGTTCTATCTCTCCAGTCTTGGAACCATCAAATGTTTTAGCAACTTTGCTCCTCGTCACGTTTTCTCATGAGGAAACCCCACAGATAATGTGGAGTCGCCATTACCTCATCTTCATAAGATTTCTGAAGAAAGAGGGCACACAGCTCACCCCCCCTGGTACAAATGCAATTATGTCATTTAAAACATTTTGTTTTTACTATGACACCGTGATTTATAAAGTTGCTCCCAATACAGCTGTTTCAGGCATACAATGTTCCAACACCAATCCCACCACCACCAATCCCCTCCACCAATGTCCCCTTTTCTTTCCCCCTTAGCAGATACAAATAAATTTATTTCATTGTGCTTGATATAACAAAAAAAGGCAAATGGTATTATCAGAAAACATATCAGGAAAGTCATTCTTTTCTCCTCATTTCAATAAAAACTAATTTGTAATAATTGTTATATCTCACAGTGATGTTCCTATAGTCCATGTCTGAGGAGTCACTGAGCTGGTTGGTGCTAGCTGAGCCTTCAATTTTTAAACAAAATTTATTATTATACCACTGTGAGATATACAATTACAAAGAAGTTCATGTTTGGGTTTCAGTCATATAGTGCTCCAGCATTCATCCCTCCACCAGTGCCCATTTCCCACCACCAATGTCCCCTTGATTTCCTCCCGCTCCTCCAGCCTGCCTCTATGGCAGGCACTTTGCCTCTTCTCATGTATATCCTTTTGCCTACACTCATGCTCAGTTCTAGGCTGGTATTATCATTTCCAACAATTATTAGTACAATATTCCCTTCCCTGTCTTACCTAGCCTCTGAGTCACACACACTTGAGTCACACAGTGGTAGATTCCACCCACTGACAAGACCTCCTGATCCATGTTTTGCCTGGCTTTGGATACTGGTATCATGTTATTTTTTTATATCCCGCAAATAAATGCAGTCATTCTATATCTGTCCTTTTGCCTCTGGCTAATTTCACTCAGCATGATCCTGGATGAGCCTTCTGTGTTACTGTTTTTGCTCACTGAGCTTGGTGGGCTTCTACTCAGTCTGCTGTGGTACTACTGAGCTATTAGCACTGTGAAAGTTGGAGGAGGTCTTGGAGGGGGTCCGGTGTGGGTGCTGGTGGGTCTATCCTGAAGGGAGGAGAATCTGTCTATCCCTATTCCTAGCAGGTCACAGAGTTTTCAGCCCAAAGTCGGATCTACCTGGGATGATTTGGCAGCTCGATGGTTAGTTCTAAATGTGATCGTGTTTGCGACTCATCTCTAGCATGGCTCTAGCTCTTTTACTCAAACTATTATGCTTTTATTTTGATTTTGGGGTCATACCTGGCAGTGCTCAGGAGTTATTCCTGGCTCTTTAAGTGACCGCTGAGTGATTCTTGGAGGACCATACACAGTGCCAGGGATTGGAAATTGAGTTGACAGCATACAATGTAAGCACACTAACCCCTGTGCTGACTGTCAGACTCCTTATAGCTCATATTCTTCAAAATGCTTTTAAGGGGCTATAGACCAGCAGTTTACAGCAGTTGCCCTCAAGGTATTGCAGGTGTGGCTGCGGTGGCCAGCTTTGAAGGCAGGTGGCATACAGGAGACAGACTTGTCTACACCCAGGGCTCTGCCCCATGGGCCCTGGATGGTTGATTGTCTAACATAGAAAAAGACTGAGCCTCCCCTGGGATGAACCCAGAGCCACGGCAGAGCCTGGCAAGCTACCCATGGTGTATTCGATATGTCAAAAACAATAACAATAATGGACCTCAATCACAGTGAATAGAGATGCTACTGGTGCCCGCCGAGCAAATCAATGAACAACGGGAAGACAAGTGACTAAGTGACTATAGTCCAGCAGGGAAGGCTTTTGCTTTGCAAGCAGCTGACCCGGGTTGAATTCCTGGCATCCCATATAGTCCCCTGAGTACCACCAGGAATAATTCCTGAATGTAGAGTCAGTAGATTCAGGAGTAACCCCTGAGCATTGTTGGGTGTGACCCAAAAAGGCAAAACAAACAAACAAAAACTCAAAATGCTCTTAAGATCCCAGAACCTAGGTCCCTGGAAGTGACAGTGAAGTAAGTGGGAGGTGACACCATTGAGTTGTCCACAGATCCAGATGTTCGCACCAAGTGTCTGGCAGCCCTGTAGGCGGGCAGGTTCTTCCTAACTGAACTCATAAGGACATTTCTGCTGAGACAAAAGGACAAGGAGGAGAAAGCAAAACCTACTTAGTTTCCAGTTCCCCCTCTGGTTCACTTCCGACACGGTCACCAGGTACGGCCTATCTACTAGGATATGGCGATCTTCATTGAAAATTTCCAAAGTAATGGGGTAGTTTGTGACCGGAAACTTAAAACGAGGAACCTAAAACACAAATCCCCAGGGACAAATGTCAGTTTGGAAAATTCAATGTCATCTTCATTAGCTGGTAAATATGGTATACATCAATTCCCAAGGTGGATGATCCTAGAAGAAATAAGCTTTGCAGCTTCTGCCTTCTCAGGTCAGAAAACCTGTCATCTGGCAGAATCCAATGAAGGCCCAGAATAATACAGAAAACTCAGGCTCGGGGCTGGAGTGACAGTACAGTGGGGAGGGCATTTGCCTTGCATGCAGTCGACCCAGGTTTGATTCTCGGTATCCCATATGGTCCCCCTGAGCACCACTGTTGCAGTACACTGTACGGCAATATACTGCTAATAACAAGACAACTATGAAGTAAAGATGAGAATCTTGTGAAGGCTTGGAGAAATATATATCTGGCTGTAGAATATCTATTGGTACAGATACATACTCTACCCCACTCTACCTTGCAGGGGCACCTCCAAGGCGGACCTTGGCTGGGCAATATTAACATTTCAATGAGGCTATGTGAGGTCCTGGGAGAAGTTACCTGAGAGTAATTGACCCGGCTTTCTGTTGGTGTGGGCAGTCTGAATTGAAAAGATATAAAAGCTGTAGCCTGCTTTCTTCCGCGCCTTTTGCTCTTTTTGCCTTTTTGCCGTATGCTCACTGCCTCTCCGTTCTCTTCCCTGTTGGACCTTAACACGTGGTGGCGCCATCTTGGCCTAAGATTCTAAATTTACATGTGGCCGGGCCCAGTCAGGAACCTAAAATCTGGGCTTTTCCTATTACTAAATTGTATACCAGAACTTGGGAGAGTAAAGCCTTTTGAAACTTTGCTGGATTCCCGCGCCTTTCTCTATCCGCCGGCTGCTGATTCCCGGGGCAGAAGGGGATTCCCCTGACTGTGCTCCTGGATTTTGTTGGGGGCACTCAGCATACCCCAACAAGTGGAGGCCCCACAGAGATCCTGCTCTGCTCCTGGATCTTGTCGGGGCACCCAGCGTACCCCGACACACCACCAGGAGTAATTCCTGAGTGCAGAGCCATGAGTAACCCCTGAGCATTGCCAGATATAACCCAAAAGGCCAATAAATAAATAAATAAATAAATAAATAAATAAATAAATAAAAAAAAACTACCCTTATTTGGTTTTTTGTTTCCCCTTTTTGTAATCTTTGATTTCTGTACTTCAGAATCTGATACTCGTAAATGCAATGCATTTTTCAATAAGTTGGAATTCACTATAATCAAGTGTTTTACAAGCTACAAAATGTGATGTGTGTGTTGTGATAGTGTGAGCTTGTGTTAATTGGCTAATCTGTTTAAGTGATCAGAGAAGTGAATGTTTGATTCTATTTTTCAGATAAAGTTAATGAGCTTAACTGTGGGCATTTCCATTCCATTCCTTTTGGCTTTGTATACACACAATTTTTGTTTTCGTTTTTTGCTCCACGCCTGGCAGTACTCAGAGCTTAGTCCTGGTTCTGTGCTGAGGGACCTGGGGACCCTTTGGAATGCAGGGGATTGAATCTGGGTTGACTGTGTGCAAGGCAAGTGTCCTACTGCTATATTATGGCTCTATTTTTTATCCTTTTTTTTGTTTTGTTTTAGGGTTACACCCAGCGATGCTCAGGTTTACTCCTGGCTCTGCACTCAGGAATTACTCCTGGCAGTGCTTGGGGACCATATGGGATACTGGGTATCGAACTTGGGTTGGCCGCATGCAAGGCAAATGCCCTCCCTGCTGTGCTGTCACTCTGGCCCCTCTTTCTCCTCATATTAATATGTCTATGTCATATTAAATTATAGTTTATTGATCTTAGTCATTATGTTTAATTGAAATACATATTTCAAGGTTGATGAACATGAAAATACAGAATTGAGGTAATTAAAAATGATGTTACCTTTTCTCTGCAGTCTGAGAATTCAACAGCATATGAAAACTTCTGATCATCTGTACAATTACACTCTTCTCGATTGGACGCATTAGCACATTGCTTGAATCGACCCAGTTTCTGCAAGTAGAGTTAATATAGATTGAATTGCTACTTCTTTGGTGGCAGGATTTTTTGGGAACTTAAGGAATAAATATCTGCTCTCTGAATGCATAAAATCACTAAGAGGCTAAAAAGGGAATGGGGGAGTAGAATTCTTAAATAATGCAGTTAAGATAGAGTATTTTGAATTTTGCTCAGTAATCTGAACACTATTACTCTGCTTTCCAGTTTATCTGGGAGAGATAGCAGTCAACACACACGCACCCTAAAATGCCTTGTTATTTTGGGTGCAGCTCAGGCTGCGTATTTTGGTTTTAGCTCAGGCTGCCAAACCCTGCTCTGGACCTTCCTAGAACGGGCATATGGAACCCAAAGAAGGCAGACTTCATATTGGGGAATGCAGAACTATGGAACACCCCCCAAATCTGGTTTCTACTGATTTTTTAAATAGAATTTGTAATTAACATTTTTTTTGGGGGTTGGACTGTACCTAGCAGTGATCAGGATTTACTCCTTGCCCTGTACTCAGACATTACTTCTGGCAGCGTTCAGGAGATCATATGTGGTGTCGGGATTGAACGGGGTCAGCCACATGCAAGACAAGTGTCAAGTCCTGTATTATCTTTCTGGTCTTCCTAATTGACATTTAAAATCTCTACTAATGGGGCCGGAGCAATAGTCCAGTGGTAGGGCGTTTGCCTTGCATGCAGCCGGCCTGTGCCGGCCCGGGCTCAATCCCTGGCATCCCATATTGTCCCCCAGCACTGCCAGGAATAATTCCTGAGTGCAGAGTCAGGAGAAACCCCTGAGCATTTCCGGGTGTGACCCTAAAATCAAAATAAATAAATAAATGAATGAATAAATAAATAAAATCTCTACTAAAACTTTCCCTGTGTCATGTGCCTTTTAGTAGGCCAGTCTCACTAGAAATTGTTTCATCTATGGATCAATTTATTTAGTGCTGGAGATTTAACCAGAGATGGGTTTATTTTGGGCTCATCCACTTTGGGAAAGAACACTTGTTATGAAGAATGATGCTATATTTTGGTTTGAACATACATTTTTACTTATTTTACCTAGTAGTAGAATTACTAGTTTTTAAAAAGAATTCTACGTCTTAATCGAATGTGCTATCACTCAATCCTATATCTTGAGCAGGTAGGGGTAGGGCACAGTGGGTAAGGTGTTTGCCTTGCACACAGCCAACTTGGGTTCGATCCCCAGCATCCCATATGGTCCCCCCAGTACTGACAGGAGTGCTCCCGAGTGCAGAGCCAGGAGTAAACCCTGAGCATCGCCGGGTGTGACCCAAAAAGCAAAATTAAAAAAAAAAGATTGCTGATCAAAAAATTCTTTAAAATAAATAAACAAACAAAAGAATCCTATGTCTTATATGTTGAAGAATAGCCAAACTGTTTTTCATAACGCCTGCAGCATTTTACATTTCCAACAGCAAAGAGGGTTCCAATTTCTCCACATGCTTGCCAATACTTGTCATTTTCCACCCAAAACTGCAATAGTTGACCTAATGGGGGTGTGGCGGTATCTCATTGTGGCTTGTCTAATAGTTATACAGAGCATCTTTTCATAAATTTGTTGGCTGTGTGAAGAACTTCTTTGGCGATATGTTTATTCCAAATCTTTATTTCTAATTGGGTGTTTTGCCTTTTTTGCTGTTGAATTGTAAGAGTTCTTTATATAGCAAGTTATATTATAGGTTCTTGGAAAGTCTGTTTAGAATTTTGGGCCTTAGCATTGCCCGGGAGGCTACTCCTGGCTCTGTGCTTGGGGACTGCTTCCAGAAGTACTCAGGGAACATCTAGTACTGGGAGTCGGACCAGGCCCTTCTCTTACGTCCATAGCCTGTGTTCGATCCTTTGAGCCATCGCTCTGGCCTGGAAACTGTGTCTTGAAATGGGACAGCATATAAGGAAAGCACCTCAGAGAATGTGTCATACATCAATGGTCAGGATTTCTAATTTTTTTCAACAATGTCATGATGAATGAAATAACTTTGAAGCCAAAGGACCTTACAGTACAATCTGGTGACAGCTCTGGAAAATGGACTCTTATTATATAGGAGATTTAAAAACACCTTTGTCCTCTTCCATGGAGTATTTTTTCACTGCCTCAACAGTGGCTTTCCATTCACATATTTTCCCCCTGTCACACCCAGCGGTTCTCAGGGCTCTGGACTCAGATTTATTCCTGGCATAGCTTGGGGACCCTATATGATGCCAGGGATCGAACCAGGTCAACCACATGCAAGGTAAATACCTTCTCCGTATTACAAATGAAAGGTTTATAAAGCCTTTATTATTATTTATAAGGCCTTTAAAGGCATTCTTTAAAGGCTGAGTACAAGCACCAAAAAAAAAAAAACCCAGTTATAATTGTTTTTATATTCAGAAAAATATTAAGAACAACGATTTAAACCCCAGTGTGCACCACAACCAAACATGTGGGCGCCACGCCCAAGCCTGTGTGACTCTTGGTCATGGCAACAGCAACAGCAAAGGGAAGGGGAAGATCAGGGAGTGGCACTATGGCCATTACTGGCAATAACAGCTGAACATTGGACCCCTTCCTCTCGTCATCTGCAAACAAGGGCATCTGTGATCCTAACAATTCCTGAAATCCAAATAAAGCTTTGCTTACAGGTGGTGAGAAGTGACTTACTCTTGACTTGGGGAATAGATTTCTTGGGATGGACTTGCTGGGATCTGCATGATAAAAATTATCCGTCAGTGGAATAGCAATCCCCATGTTAGATGGAGGTCTGTAGTTTATCTGTAAGTGAGTCAGCAAAGGAAATGCAGAGTTCATCATTATTTGCTTTCTTTAAAGTAGATACATTGGTTTTTCAGAAGAGATTTCAAAGCAAATATTTCATTTTACTTTAATAGCTCCAGATATTTAAGGAAATTTCTATCATCTCCCCTCCAACCCCGCCCTGACATGTTTACCCTCTTTCTGGATTTCAACAACAATTTCAACCTAGAGTAGTTTAGTTTGAAATTTGTAGACAATAAAATTAGCACTTACAATAATAGCATGATATATTAGAACATAGTATAACAACTACCTGAAGCCAGTATAATGAAGTTTTTTTTTAATTTTTTGGGTCACACCCAGCGACACTCAAGGGTTACTCCTGGCTGTTTGCTTGGGGGGACCATATGGGATGCTGGGGATCGAACCTAGGTTGGCTGCATGCAAGGCAAATGTCCTATCCACTGTAATATTTCTCTGGCCCCTATAAAGAAGTTTTAATGTCTGAATGTCTGAATAACATGTTCAGCAAATAATTCTTCAAGTGTGGTAATTTGATTTTTTGTCACACATCAAATTGGAAGCAATACACGAGTTAACAATGAGTAATCATTTAGGGGCTGGAGCGATAGCACAGCGGGTAGAGCATTTTGCCTTGCATGTACCCTACCTGGGTTTGATCCACGCCAACCCATATGGTCCCCTAGACACTGCCAGGAGTAATTGCTGAGTGCAGAGCCAGGAGTAACCCCTGAGCATTGCCAGGTGTGACTCAAAAAAGAAAAAAAAAAGAGTAATCATTTATATTTGTAAAACAGTCACCAACTCTGATAAGGCAAAATCTGACATTGAGCTGAAATGAGATGAGCAAGTTTTAAGAACTCTGGGCAATCAGCCCAGGACCTCAGACCTGGACAGATCATGAAAGCCCAGCATGATAGCACTATAACGTGGTGTAAAAATCACATATTAATCATGATGATGATGAGTGACCAGAAAAAATCACCCCTGTCAGAGAGTTTTACATATCCAAACAGATCCTCAAGATAACTTGAGGTTTAAGCACATAGTGAAATGCAAAGCTCATGGCATACAAATCAATAGAGCATTGGTCCCTCAAAACAATCTGCTCAAGGTTTTTACCGGCAAAGTTTTGATGAGATTGAAACCTTGACTGTCTTTGTAAACGCCCCTGAATCCAGTCTTTCTTGGAGATATATGTGGGGGTATATGATGCATAGACTTGGAGTAGCTGCAGCTGCTTTTCAAGGTTGGGATGACTGTTGTCACAAAGCAACGAGGCGAGGCTTCCCACATGACAAATGCCACGTAAGTGGAACCCTGAAAATTTCCAAACAAATGCAGGTCAATGCATTCCCCCCCCCCAGAATCTTCCACACCAGCCTTCCAGCACCAGCCTGTGTCTGGAGAGGGGCCCCTGAAAGAGGTCATGAATGAAGTGAGGGAGTCATGAAGGGGGGTCCTTGTTCAATCTGCAGGAGTCCACGGAAACAGACGTGGACCAAGGGAAGAGAATGTGAGGACGCCGAGAGCACAGTGGTGGTGCTGATGAGAGCCGGAGAGGGCTGGAGAAGAAACCCGCTTGGGCTTGCCTTGACCTTGAGCATCTCACTTTAAGAATTTTGAAAACAATAAGACTTTAAGGTTTAAGACACAGTCTGGGGCATTTGTCACAGAGGCCCGAGGAAACTAAACTTTAACCTGCTAAAGAATACGTGAAAAGAAAATAAAGAGCAAAAGATACTAGGAAAGAGAGAGAGAGGAGAGAGTTGACTAGAAACAGCCTGAGCATTTACTGATGAAACTTAAAGGGGGAAGATCTCTTGGATGGAGCTCTGAGGAACTATGGAGTCTGTATGTTGAGAATGACTAACTGCATGATGTGTGGTTTGCTCTGGCTTCTTGCCAGGACAACTGGTATCAGTTAAAACATGTCTAGAACTGTTTACTATGTATAAATGTGAAAGAACTTGGGAAGAACCTTATGCTAAATTCAGTATCCTATAAAAATATTGCATGGCCGCTTTGTGGCCACGTGCCAAGGAACCTGTGGGTCTGGCATGGGTGGGTCTCTCTCTTCGGGGCAACAGGCATGGAGGCGGAGGAAAGGGCAGGGCCCAAAACTCCACTCCGAGTCCAGCCAGCATGGTCTCTCTCCCGCTCATGAGAGCAAACCCTTGGAGCAATGTTGGACTCAGCCAGAGGATGGGCGAGCCCCTTACCAGGAGGTGAGCTCCATGGGTTGCTTCCACATGGGGCCGGCCGAGCAGCACAGCTGTGGGTCTGAAGTGGATGGGTCTGGATCTCTTCTGGGGTTGCAAATTAGCTGAGTCTGGCGTGGGTGGGTCTCTCTCTCTCCTGGGGCAACTGGCATGGAGGTGGAGGAAAGGGCAGGGCCCAAAACTCCACTCCGAGTCCGGCCAGCAAGGTCTCTCCCCGCTCATGAGAGAAAACCCTTGGAGCAATGTCTCCCTAACACTTAACTCTAAGTGTTAGGGAAACACTATTGTACTTCCCTAAGGATATGGTATTAAGAGCGAGCTCACATTTTCTACATGCAGGGCATTGGTTTCAATGCCTGACTTGAACATGAGAGCTAATTCTCCAACGGGCATGTGAGGTACAAGTGTGTTACTATTACTTCCGGGTTACGGATGAGGAAATGTCACCACAGGAAACAAACTTTCCCAGATCCCAGGGAAAAAGCAGAATGAGGAAGATTCAGGTCTTTAGTCTTTGTGGTAAGACCCAAATGTAAGAAACGTGAGGCCAGAGCAATAGCACAGCAGGGAGGGCATTTGCCTTGCACGCAGCAAACCTGGGTTTGATCCCTGGAATCCCATAGGATCCCCGAGCACTGCCAAGAGTAATTCCTGAGTGCAGGATCATGAGTAACCCCTGAGCATCGTCGGTTGTGACCCAAAAAAGAAAAAAAACCTACTCAGCCTTGATGGGTAGGATGATGTTTAAAATGTCCTTTTTCTGAGAGCCAGGAGTAAGCCCTGATCACAGCTGGATGTGGTCCCAAACCAAAAATAAATAAGATAACACAAATTAAAATAAAAGAAGAAAATCTTACTTGACGTATACTTCTGCTTGTCACAGTCATTTTCAACACGTAATTAAAAGTTTCATCATAATAGCCTTCACTCTGAATATGCAGCAAATGTGGGTTTCCAACAATTATTTTCAGCTGTGGAGAACTAAGATGTAGGTCCTCTATAGAAATAAGAGCCAGGAGTGGTCAGGAATAAGCTTGAGCACGGAAGGGGTGTAGCCTGCTCCCAGAGAATGCTGGGCTCAGGGTGGGGGGAACACACAGAGTCAGGGACTGAACTTTGCACCTTCCAGGTATCAACTCCCACTGTCATCCCCCTCCCCCACTCCAACTTATTTAAACACCAGGTTTTACAAAGTTGTTCACAATACAGTTGTTTTGGGCATTCAATGTTCGACACCAATCCCACCACCAGTGGGACCTACTCTCAACACAGTCCCAGGTTCCCCCTCCCCACCCCGACCCCTTAGCAGGCACAAAATAACTTTTTTTTGGGGGTCACACCCGGCAATGCTCAGGGCTTTCTCCTGGCTCTGCACTCAGGAATTACTCCTGGCGGTGCTCGGGGGACCATATGGGATTGCGGGGATAGAGCCCAGGCCGGCACAGGCCGGCAGCGTGCAAGGCAAACGCCCTACCCGCTGGGCTATCGCTCCGCCCACAAAATAGTTTATTTTATATTGCATGAGATGACAAAACAGTAAACGGAATTATCAAAAAATACTTCAGTGGAAGAGCATTTGTGAAATTATTCTATGTCACAAAGCTGTTATCAAAGTCATTTTCTGAGGATTTACTGAGCTGTTTGGTGCTACTTGAGGCTTCTGTGTTACTGTTTCTGTTCCTAGAGCTGAGTGGGGTTCTAGTTAGTTACTTTCCCACCTAATTTGTTGTCTCCTGATGAAGGCAGGCACACGTGGGGGGCCCAGGGCCCTGCATGGGACATGGCCGGCAAGTGCCGGCTGCGTGCAAGGCAAATGCCCTACCTGCTGGGCTATGGCTGTCACCTTTTGGAACCAGGGATGAAGACTTGATAGGACCATTAACCAACAATGGACCCTGAGGAAACTGGATCCACCTTCTTCCACACAGCCCTTAACACCCGCCCCCGCCCACCACACACCCACACACACACACACACACACATCAACTTTGATGGTCCAGCTGAAGATTCAGGAACACTCCAACCCAAAGGGATAAAAACTCACTTGGAAATCAGTTGGGCCTCTCTGCCTCTGGAGTAAGCCGTGTTCTCCCTTGAGCACATTACTCTCTCTTTCCCTACTTCTTCCCTGTCCTAAAACCCTCCTTAGTAAAATCTGTTTTACTTCACTGCTCATTGAATCCTGAAAATTCTTTTTCTGCAAAGAAGACAAGAACCCAGAGGAAAACCCTGGGAAAGGCCTAGGACTGACTTTCCTTTCAAAGAGCAATTCCTCGTTCCAGCCTGAGTCTGTGGCTCCCTAGAAATCTCGGGTGGCAGGATCAACTCCCGTGCCTAGAGATCAAGCGAACTTCAGGTGTGGCTTGGACGGCTACCTCGTGGGGCTGGTGGGGCTCAGGCCCACGCCGTGCAGGGGCTCATCGCAGATTTTATCAGTCCTAAGCCTGCCCAGTGGGTCATGGGTGACAGAGGCGGCTGGGGAGAAAGCGACCATCTCTCTCCCCTTCCCGCCTCACATGAGCCACCCATGGGGTTCACTTACATCACTCCTACTGGGCTGTCAGTATTGTGGAATTTTGAGGTGTCACAAGGCCTCATAGGTGCTAGTAGATGAGCAGCTGGGACAATTCTTGCTTGCATCTTTGAGAAGCCTGAGGCTGTGAAGCTGGGCTGAAATAAGCCAGATGCTGTGGGGTCTGTCTGGGTGTGGTTTCTGGGATTTCCCAGGGGTGGAGGGAGGCTGAGGCCCCCACTTTGAGAAAGCCCCAGAGTTTTCAGCCCGAAGACCAGTGTGCCTGGCAGTTTCATTGTCTTGGCGGCTCATCTAAGACTTTACTCCAGAGTTTTTGAGCTATTTTCTTGGGTATAAAGTTTATACCCTTCAACCATTACTCCATGTTCTTCAAATCCCTGGTAACCAGCATTCTGCTTTTTGAGTTTTATGGATTTAGATTTTGCTTTTTTTGTTATTATTGTATTGTAGTTTAAGCAACAAATTTGTAGTAGAGTTAATAATTATGATTTTTTGGGAGGCCACAAGCAGTGATACTCAGCGTTTACATCTGGCTCTGACTCAGGAATTACTCCTGGTGGTACATTCCTGGTGGTACATTGCTGGAAGCCAGGGAATCGAACCCAGGTCAACAACATACAAAGCAAATGCTCTACCTGCTGTCCTCTCACCGGCCCCTACATTATGATTTTGATGCAGTTTACTGCACTTCGTCACCACCACATTGTCCAAGACCCTCCGCCACTGTCCTTCTGTTACTTCCAGTCCACCTCATCATTCCCCTCTACTCTCCATTTTGTGATGCAAGGTCAAGTGTTTCTCACGGGCGATAGTCTATTCTGGTGTTTTCTCTTTCTCTATCCCACTGGGCAGTGGGATGATTCCTTCTTCCTCTAATTTTGCTGAACACAATGCCGTCCAGGTCCATCCAAGTTGCACTGAGCTGCAAGATTTTATTTTTTTCAAAACATTCCACTGTGTATATATGCCACAACTTCTTTATGCATTCTATTTTTTTAAACGATTCTACATATGAATGAGATTTTGTAGAATTCATGTTTTTTGTTGTGTATTTGGGACTTATTTCACTCAACATAATGTTCTGCAGGCTCATTTGTGTTGTGGTGAATGGTGGGCTTTCCTTTCTTTCTTTCTTTTTTTTTTTTTTTTTTTGCTTTTTGGGTCACACCCGGCAATGCTCAGGGGTTTCTCCTGGCTCTGCACTCAGGAATTACTCCTGGCGGTGCTCGGGGGATCATATGGGATACCGGGGATCGAACCTGGGCCGGCATGGGCCGGCCGCTGCAAGGCAAACGCCCTACCCGCTGGACTATCGCTCCAGCCCCTCCTTTCTTTTATGTCTAAATAATTGTGTGCCTCTCCCACATTTTCTTTATTCTTTATTTCTTTTTTTTTTGCTTTTTTGGGTCACACCAGGCAATGCTCAGGGGTTTCTCCTGGCTCTGCACTCAGGAATTACTCCTGGCGGTGCTTGGGGGACCATATGGAATGCCGGGGATCGAACCCGGCCGGCATGGGCCGGCCGCGTGCAAGGCAAACGCCCTACCCGCTGGGCTATCTCTCCAGCCCCTCTTTATTCTTTCATCTCCTGATCAACACTCATGTTGTACCATATCTTGACACTCCATATATTGTTGCTTAGTTATTAGACCACACCAGGCTGTATTTAGGGTTTGCTCCTGGCTCTGTGCTCAGGGACCACTCCTGACAGTGCTCAGGTGACTATATGCAGTGCCAAGATTGGACTGTATCAGCTGAATACTAGGCAAGTGCTTTAACCCCTGTATTGCCTTTCTGACCTCAACACATACACATTTTTAACCAAGAGTTCTCTTTTGTGTACATGGTTGCCAACACTTGCAGTGACTTGTCTTTTTGAGAACAATCATCACAGATGTGAGGCAAACAGCTCATTGTAGTTTTGTTTGCATTTCCCTGATAATCATTTTGATGTAAATATATGCACCAGTGGTAGTTTGTATGATTACTTGGGAAAATGCTTATTCAGACAATGCCCAATTTATTGGCTACTGAGTTGTACGAATTCCTTCTATATTTTAGATGTGTATCAGATATGCAGTTTTCAAATATTTGCTCCCATTTCAGGTTGCCTTTTTCATTTCCTTGATTGCTTCCTTTCCTTTGCAGATGTTTTTAGTTTGATTCATACTAATCCCGATTTTTGCTGTGGTTGCCTTTGTTTCTGACGTCAAGTACTCTACTCAGAGTTATAACCTCTATCTTTGCTTTTGCTATGCCAAAACATCATTTCCAGGAACTGGAGGGATAATACAGAGGGAAGGGGACTTGCTTTGCATGTGGCCAACCTGGATTCGATATCCAGAATCTCATACAGTACTCCAAGCTCGCCTGGAAGTAATTCCAGAGTTCAGAACCAGGAGTAACTCCTGTGCTATGCTGGTGTGGCCCAAAAGCCTGAAAAAAAATCAATGCCAAGACCAAGTCAAGGCTTGCTTCTGCATTTTCTTCCAGGAGTTTTAAGGTTTCAGAACATACACATAAGTCTTTGATCCATCTCAAGCTCATTTTATTTTCTTTTTTGGGTCACACCCAGCGATGCTCAGGGGTTACTCCTGGCTCTCTACAAAGGAATTACACCTGGTGGTGCTGGGGGACCATATAAGATGTCAGGGATCGAACCTGGTTCAGCCATGTGCAAGGCAAATGCCCTCCCTGCTGGACTATCACTTGGGCCCTCAAGCTAATTTTTGAAAGGTATAAGACAGGGGTCAGTTTTGTTCTTGTGGATGTGATTTTCTAGGTCGCCCATCGATCTTTATTGAAGAGTCTTTTTCTTCCCCTTTGTGTGTTCTTGACTCACGTGTCAAAGATTAGTTGTTTGTATTTGTGTGAGTTTATTTCTGGGTCTCTATTATGGCCCATTTGCTTACATGTTAGTTTTCATGTCAGTAACATAATTTTATGAAGACTTAGCTCTGGAATACAGTTGAAAATCAGGAAATGTGATACCTCCTGTTCTGTTCTTTCTCAGATTGGCTTTCTTCATGCAGGGTCTTTAATGTGATTTAGCATTTCAACAGAAAATAGGAGAAATATCACTGAGTCATTTCAGAACATGCAGAAAAAGCATTTGACATCCTTTATTATATTAAAAAAATTTTTTTTTTTGCTTTTTGGGTCACACCTGGTGATGCTCAGGGGTTACTCCTGGTTCTGGCAGTGCTCAGGGGACCATATAGGATGCCGGAGATTGAACTCAGGTTGGTTGCCTGCAAGGCAAATACCCACCACTCTGTGCTATTGCTTGGGCCCAAATTGACATCCTTTCTTGATTAAAACTACTCTCAACAAATTAAGTATAGAAGTCTAGTTAATTAAGGGTCTATTTGAAGGTTCATAGCCTATATCATACTCAATGGTGTAAAGCTTAAAGCTTTTTGTCTAAATTAGGACTAAGAAAATATTGTCCATACTCATTATTTCTACTCAACATAATAGTGGATGTATTACCCTGAGCTAGTGGGCAAGAAAAAATGAATAAAATGAAGAAGTAAAATAGCTTCTGTTTGCAAACAGCATGATCTTATATAGAAAACTCTAATAAGTTCACTAAAGAGGAGTAAGACCAAGATAATCCAACAGAGGAGCAATCCTAGATGCCTCGGCAGCATCCCAACAAAGAATGCATCAAAACCGAGTCGCATGTAGCCTCCACAATGAGAAAATCCACTGGAGAACCCAGCCACTACCTCTAGAAGATTCTCTGCTGTGGAACAAGGAGCAAAGGAGGGCGACTCTGAGGCGGGAGGTGGGGTTGCAGCGACTGAAGACACGGAACTTTGTCTCGAGAAGACAAAGGGGTGGGTCCAAAACCAGTGCCCAAGACCTAAAAGTCTTCTCTTACAAACCCTGTGTTGGTGGCAAGGACTGAGGGAGTTAGATATTCACAGCCCTTGGCAACACCCAGTACTAGGGAAAGGAGCCCTGAGCCTTCCAGGACAGGAAGCAAACTGGTCAAGTTCTTCCATTCCTAGCTGGGTGGAGCTGCAGTGGGCTGTGATACCCATTCACCAGACCTGTCAAAATCCACCCAGCCCCCACCCACATCTGATTGATGACAGGCAGGAGCATAAAACACGAGCATCAGGAAGGAGGCATTCTACAGAGACCAATCCTTGGAAGCTGGCAGCAGACCAACCTTTGCTGGTGGTGCTTGTGTTCAGCCCTATTTGAACAACTGCATCACCAGGGAAGAAGAGAGATGGTAGGGAAGAGTAAGAAGAGAAAGAGGCAGACAGGAGGTTACAGGAGCAAGGGTAAGGAGCCTGGGATGCATTGGTGATGCTGAGGTAACGTATATGTATGTTTCTAAAACCCAAAGCCATTGATACACATGGAACCCAAACCACAGCAATTAAGCTTAAAAACATGCCTGTTACGGAGGCAGGCAGGGGGTGAGAGGGAACCCGAGAACAAGGACAATGGTGGAGGGAAGTTGACACTGGTGGTGAGGTTGGCGTTGGAATATAGAATGCATGAAGCTCTATTATGGACATTTTTTGTAAATCATGCTTCCTAATTAAAAAAATTATTGGAAAAGGGAAAGAGGGAAGAGGGAGGGAGAAGGAGGGAGAGAGGGAGGAGAGAAGAGAGGGAGAGGGAGTGTGACTAACTCTAAGATTGTGTAATACCTGTTTTTCCCATCAGAGGCAGAGCCCCAGCACCAGACCAGCAAGCGCATGCGTGTACACACACACACACACACACACACACACACACACACACACACACACACACACAAAAGCCTCCCTGTGGGAATCCTTTTATAACCCAGAACCCAGGGTACAGCTCCCTGGAAAAATCCATCTTCTGAATATAAATTCAGGAAAGTAATTTTAGCCACCATCCAAGGAAACGGCCTTACATAAATGAGCAAGGGGAGGATCAACTGGTATGGGAAACAGGATATATCATCTCTGAGATCTTGAGATTATGGGGAAAAAAGCTTTCTGACAACATGTAAACTTCTTAAAGAGATTAAAGATCTTAGAAGCACAATGATAATGCAAAACACTGATTTTTAAGGCTCATTTTAAAGTTTAATTAATTAATTAATTACTTTTGGATCTTACCAGGTGATGCTCAGGTGTTGGGTGACATGCCCTACTAGCCTTAGGCTCCCGCTATACTTAGTTATGTGAAGAGCAGCTCCCTGCCTTTAGGAAATCTCCAGAGCAGACACAATGGGAACTTGGGCATAGTGGATTGATTTCATAATTTTATACGGCATATTTTTATCATCAATATTATGAATCTTGCTTGCCCCAGTTCTATACTCTTCCTGCTCCCATGGGTCCCATGGGTCCTATGTCCCATGGGACATAGATGATCCAAGAGTACTTGGCCACACTGGATCAACCATAAGGTAATCATGGTTACATTCTAGTTCCAAGAGACATGCATAGTGCACCTCTGGGCAAACTGACTTTTCTCTGATTCTAAAGGTAATGCTAAAGTGAGTTATTCTGATGGATTTTGGACCTTAGTGGGATCCAAAGTCTGGGATCTGCTGGCTATGTATTCATGGTCACTTGATATCCTGTTATTCATCGATTTGCTCGAGCTGGCGCCAGTAATGTTTCCATTTGACCCTATCACGTGCCAGTGTAGACCAATGGCATCTGTCTGTTTCGGGGATATTAAGAGCTTCGAACTGTTTGTTTAGGGTCCTGATAAGGAAGTCTGACCATCTTTCAGGTGGGAGGCCACACGATCTTTTGGCATCCTGTGGAATCCAATCGCTAATGGCTCTAGTCCAACGGTCATTTCCAGATCGCATTATATGACCAGCCTATCTGATTTTCAATGTTCTGGCAGATGAAATAGCATCCTTGATTTTTAGAATAGCGACGGAGGTCAGAACTCTGAATTCCTTCTCTCACTTGAGTGAGGCATGATATTCCAAGCATGGCCCTTTCGATTTATCTTTGGGAGACCGAATGGTATTCTCATCCTACTTTATGGCCCAGGTCTCTGAGGCATATGTCAATGCAGGGAGAACAGTGGAATCAAAGAGATGTGCCCGTAGCTGGAGGTTCTTTGTTCTTTTGACTATTGTTTCTATGTTTTTGAAGGCAGTCCATGCCGCTCTTTTCCTCCTGCGCAGCTCAGGTTTTAGGTCGTTCATCATGTTGACTTCTCGACCTAGGTACACATAGCTGTTGCATTCAGAGATGTTTGTTCCATTGAGAGTGAATGGGGCCTCTGGAACTAGTTCATTTCTCATGAACATAGTTTTGTTGAGATTCAGCTGTAGACCTATCCTTCCACATTCTAGGTCAAAGTCTGCCAGCATTTGTGCCGCTTGGCTCATGTTTGGTGTTATTAGAACGATGTCATCAGTGAAGTGTAGGTGGTGTAGTTGCCGGCTGTCTATCTTCACTTCCATTTTTTCCCATTCTAATTGTCGCATGATGATTTCGAGGGTGGCGCTGAAGAGTTTTGGTGAAATGGTATCACCCTGCCAAACCCCCTCTTTTGACATCGATGATCACTTCCCTGTAGAATGGTGAGATCCTAATGATGAAACCGTGATATAGTTCATGAAGGATCTTGATGTATTGGGTTTAAACGCGCCTGTTTGACTAGGGCTTCTATGACTGTTTCAGTCTCCACAGTATCGAAGGCTTTCTTTAAATCAATGAAAGTGAGACAGAGCGGCATCTTGAATTTTCTATAGACTTCAATGAATTTGGTTATCGTGTGGATATGGTTGATTGTGCTGAATCCTTTTCGGGAGCTAGTCTTTTCGCATGGTTGTTCTTCATCTAATATTCTGCCAATCCTGTTCAGGATGACTCGAGTGAACAGTTTGTATATGACGGACAACAGGCAGATGGGGCGATAGTTGCCAATGTCGTGAATGTCTCCCTTCTTGAACAGTAGTACTGTCCTGCTAGTTTTCCATTGGGAGGGCACCTTACATTCGGTCAGGTAGTGTGTGAAGAGTCGAGCCAGTGTGTTGATGAGAACTGACGGCAGATTCTTCAGGTGTTTGGGTTTCTTCATGGTAAGAAGTATTAATGCCATTTTCTACAAATTTCATTCTGAACTGCTTTCTGGTTCAGAGATGCAGCCCCTCCTGGCTCTGCTAGGGAGATTTTACTCCAAGGAGTCAGCTCTGGCGTTTGTGAAGCTTGAGCCATAGGGCCCACCTAAAGATCTGCATTTCAATAGAGTCATTTACCTGGCTTTATCTCTGGATGGATCTTGAGAGCTTGTTTGGTTCATCAAGTATGCTACCCTCACGGCAGAGCCTGGCAAGCTACCCGTGTCGTATTTGATATGCCAAATACCAGTAACAATTATAGACCTCATTCCCATGACCTGATGGAATGGTTTGAGGCTCTTTATATTCCTGGAGCAAGCAGGTGCCCTTGGGCTCTACTTGCATGAGACAGGTCATATGGAGATATTACTGGTGCCCACTCAAGCAAATTGATGATGAACGGGAAGATAGCTCAGACCAGGATGGGTTTGGCTGGAAGGTTTTGGCAGACTTCTATCTATAAAATACGCTAGGAGAAAGGAGAAGGGCTATTTGGCCATTTTTTTTTTTTTTTTTTTTGGGTCACACCCGCAATGCTCAGGGGTTACTCCTGGCTCTGCACTCAGGAATTACTCCTGGCAGTGCTCGGGGACCATATGGGATGCCGGGATCGAACCCGGGCCGGCATGAGCCGCTGCGGCAAGGCAACGCCCTACCGGCTGGGCTATCGCTCCGGCCCCATTTTGGCTTTTCTTTGCCCTCTGCCTCTCCTCCCTTTCTCTTCCCTGTTAGGCCTTAACACGTGGTGGCAGCCATCTTGGCCTGGAATTCTAAACCTACACATGGCTGGGGCCCAGCTAGGAACCTAAGTCTGGGGTTTTCCTGTTACTGGATTGTATGCCAGAATCTGTGAGTGTAAAGTCTTTTGAAACTTTGCTGGATTCTTGCATCTTTCTTCATCTGCGACCATCAATCCCCTGGGGCAGAAGGGGATCCCCTGACCCTGCTCCCAGATTTTGTCGGGGTTCTCAGCATACCCTGACAAGTAGAGGCCCGAGCGAGGTTCCTGCTCTGCTCCTGAATTTTGTCAGGGTGCCCAGCATTTTCTGATACTCAGGGGTTACTCTTGGCTCTGCACTCAGGAATTAATCCTGGCAGTGCTCCGGGGACCACATGAGATGCTGGGGATTGAACTGCATGCAAGGCAAATGCCCTACCCGCTATGCTATTGTTCTGGCCAAGGTTTGTTTTCTTAAAAAAGAAAGGAAAAAAAGGGGGTGGCCTTGAGAAGTAGTACAACTGGTTGGTGCTTTGCTGCATACAGCTGACTTGGGTTCAAGCCCTGGCATCCCCAATGGTCCCTAAGCATAGAGCCAGGAATAAGCCCTGAGAACTGCCAGGTATTGCCCCACAAACAAATTAAAAAATATAATAATCAAAACCAAAAAGCAACTTATATAGATGACAGTTAAAGGATTTGAAAAAAAAAAAGGAGGACTTGTGTTTCTAGTCCATCAATACTGTAAACTAAATTTTCTTCTAAAAAAAAATAAATTTCATTAGGAGTAAGCCCTGAGCACTGTGAGGTGTGGACATCCCCGCAAACAAAACACTAATTTTTCAAGCCCTTAGACATGTCTTAAGTTAATATGATTGGTGATATAGGTTTTTTTTTGAAAGTTTGAGCTTTATGGTTTTAATTTTTCATCTAATTAGATGTATGGAAAATTAAATTTATGTAGATTTGTAGGTTGTAATTTATATAGATTTGTAGGTTGCTAGATAATTGTTCCATTATTATTTATTAAATAATGTGCCCTTGTTTCACTCATTTTGAAATACAACTTTATCTTGGAATATATTTTTCCGTTTTTTAAAAATTTTATATTTTGCTATCTCTATAGTCCCACAATATCCTAATTATGTTAGCTTTAAATTATACGTCATTAACTGGAAAATAGTATAATCAATTTCACATATTTGGTTTGAAACAAATAGAACCAGAAGAACAATCTTCTTGTCTCTTTGTGGAAGAAAAAAAAAAAAAACTACAGAAAAGAAGAAGTGTGTGTCTCCCTGAGCATCGGCACCTCCTGGGAGCTTGTCAGAAAGGGGAATCTTGGGCTGGGGTGAGAGTACAGCAGGTTGAGCAGTTGCCTTGCACGTGTCCAACCTGGGTTCAATCCCTGGCATCCCCTATGGACCCCAAGTACTGCCAGGAGTAATTCCTGAGCGCAGAGCCAGGAATAAACCCTGAGCATTGCTGGGTGTGACCCCAAAAAGTAAAAATAGATAGATAGATAGATAGATAGATAGATGGATAGATAGATAGATAGATAGATAGATAGATGGATAGATAGATAGATAGATGACAGATGATAGAAAGAAAGAAAGAAAGAAAGAAAGAAAGGAAGGAAGGAAGGAAGAAAGAGAAAGAGAGGGAGGAGGGAAGGAAGGAAGGAAAGGAAGGAAGGAAGAAAGGAAGAAAGAGAGACAAAGAGAGAGGAGGGAGGGGGGAAGGAAGGAAAGGAAGGAAGGAAAGGAAGGAAGAAAGAAAGAAAAAAGAAAGAAAGTGTAATATTCCCGGTTACATATAAATTTTAGTACTACATGTCTTCTGTTCTTGAAGAATCTTGGAACTGGTTTTTGATAGGGGTTGTGTGAATCCGTGCAATGCTTTGGGTGGACGTACCTTTCAGTGATGGCAATTCTTCCCATTCATGAACATGAATTCCTTTCTGTCTCCTTCAGTCTCCTATTCTTAATAGTGACTTACAGTGTTGGCTGTCTTTCACCTCCTTTTTTAAATTGGTTCTTAGTTACTTGATATTTTAGGATATAATGTAATGGTACTTTTTCAATTATTTTCTTTTCTAGTTTATATTTTGCAAGTAGAAATGCAACAGATTTCTGTGTGTTGATTTTGTGGGCTTCTACTTTACTTGTTGTTTCTTAAAGTTTTAATGTCATCCTTAGGGTTTTCAGTATTATCATTTTATTTGCAAATAGCGATCTTTTTAATTTCCTCTTTTCCATTTTGGATCCTTTCACTTATTTTTCTTGCTTAACTTCTGTGGTTAGGATTTCTAATACCAGGGCCGGAGCAATAGCACAGCGGGTAGGGCTTTTGCCTTGCACATGGCCAAGTTGGGTTCGATCCCCAGAAGGAACCCATCTGGCCCCCTGAGCAGCACCAGGGAATTAATCCTGAGGGAAGAGTCAGGAATAAACCCAGAGTTTCCTAGTTTCCTGTCCATCCCTCAAGTCTGCTCCCTTAACAGGCACTAAATGATTAACTTTATATTGCTTATTACAACACATATTCCATAAAGATGTTGCTGAGGGTGTGATATTTTTTACTGAGCTGTTACACACTGAGTGTGATGTGCTACTCCGTGTTACTCGGTTTATCAGTATTGCAGTGGCCATGCTCTCCAGGAATTCCAAAGTCTTTCACTGGGTGATAAAGTTGGAGTTAGATTTTTAGCTGAGTGGAGGCTTTGGGGTATGGGCTTGAGGCTTTGGTGTTTGAGCTTGTTGATTGCTCTCGAGATTTATATGTGAGTCCCTGGATCATGGTCAGGATGATGGGGAGAGGTGACCCTTCCCCAAGTCCATGAAAGCCTGAAGATTTCAGTCGCAAAACCTGCATACCTGAGTTTTTCAACAGATTAGTTTCTGGGAAGATCTTGTCTGAGCAGTGGAGTCTGGCCTTGAATATGGTGATTTTTTCACCAGGTGGTGGTTTTGCAGACTTCCACCTTGACAACATGGTGGAGTTTTTCAGTTACTGGGGCTTGGGCCAGACCCAAACCTGTAACCTGGTGGACCAGAAGCATCTCTGCCGTTTGTTGATCTCTCTTGCGATTTATTTATATATGAGTCTCTGGATCATGACCAGTGAAATTAGCTTCTTTTTATTATTTTTTTAAACAATTACAAAAATGTTCATGTTTGGGTTTCGCCATACAGTGTTCCAGCACCCATCCCTCCACCAGTGCCCATTTCCCACCACCAATGTCCCTGATTCCATCCCCCTCCCCTAGCCTGCCTCTGTGGGAGGTTCTTTATCTCTTTTCTCTCTTTCTTTTCTCTCTCTCTCTCTCTCTCTCTCTCTCTCTCTCTCTTCCCTCTCTTACATGTTGTAGATTGTAATAGACTTTCGACAGTTATTGGCACACTGTTCCCTTCTCTGTATTACCTAACTCTGCTCCCACATGTTTGTGGTCATTTCCACCTTTGGCAAGACCTCCTGATCCACGTTTTGCCTGACCCCTGTCCCTGGGGCTGGAGACGGCTGGGGGTGTAATGACAGCGCTGATCAAACGCAACCCCACCATCCCCACCAAGCAGACACAGATCTTCACCACCTACTCAGACAACAGGTACACCCGGCAGAGCAGAAACCAGCTTTCCCCGTTGAACCCCCTGCATTCCATGGATATCATAATATGTATATATATGTATATATATGCATGACACATATATATATGTAATAAATGCAGTCATTCTATATCTGTCTTTCTCCTTCTGGCTAATTTCATACAACATGATCCTCTCCATGTCCATCCATTTATAGGCAAATTTCATAACTTCATTTTTCCTAACAGCTGCATAGTATTCCATTGTGTAGATGTACCAAAGTTTCTTTATCCAGTCATCAATTTTCAGGCACTCTAGTTATTTCCAGATTCTGGCTATTGTGAATAGTGCTACTATGAATATAAAAGTAGGGATGGTGTTTCCGCTGCCGTGTTTTTGGCTTCCCAGGGAATATATATATATTCCCAGGAGTGGTATGGCTGGGTCAAATGGGAGTTCAATTTCTAGTCTTTTGAGGAATGTCCATATTGTTTTATGAAATTAGCTCTTAACTTCAACTTCTGATCTACTTCAAGGTTTATTTAAGAATTTCTAGAGTGCAGCCAGCAAATGAGTTTCTGTAGTTGAGTGTGAGGCGGTTTGTGGGTGTGGCTCCCACATGCCTACCTCTGGGTGGTTTAGCTTTTTGGGAAACAGTCCTGGGTTGTTGTAGATGGGTCAGTGGTGCTGCTGCGATTTGGGGGCATCAGGATGTCCTAGGGCACCCTCTGGCTGCTGGTGCCTTTGCCACGCCAGTCCAGGCTGACCTAGGGGTGGGTCTGCCAGATCCCCGGGTCCCTAGTCTCTCTGCCACCATAGCCCTGGCAGGGACCAGGGCCGGAGATGGGGCTGCTGTCTTTTGTGACTTGGGGACTCTGGGTGGGCTGAGGCCACAATCCAGCATGTCCCATCCTGAGTCTCCCAACTGTTGGCACTCCGGGAAGTTTTCTTCTATTGCATGTTCCTTGCACGTGGGTTCGTTTGGAGAGGAAATAGTGGTGGGCTCTGTGCCCGGTGAATTGCGATGGAGCATAGTGAACCTCTGGGAATGCCTTCCTTCTTCCTGGACCTCTGTACCGTGCTCCGCAGTAGTGCAGAGTTGGACTGAAAAAAAGCACTTTTCAGACATATCAAAACTCTATCATCACATATAGCGTTGAAAGCTGGAGGATGCCTTATCACCATCTTTATACAACCCACTCCAGGCCAGTGTTTTGCTGTGGGTTACCAGCTGGTTTCCTTTAGTGGCGCTCTCCAGGGCATCCACTTTTACTCACTCAGCCAGTTTCTGGCCTCATCTGCTGTTCAGGGCTCTGAGAACTATTTTTCCGCCATCTGCTCCAGCGCTTGTTGCCATCTTGCTGTTTGCCATCAGAGAACATATTTTAAAGCCTTTCTTGCTTTAAAATAAATGCCTAATGCAATTGTAACAGGGCTACAGACACAGCAGGAGGCTAAGGCATTTGCCTTACACATAGCTGACTTGGTGCGATCCCCAATAACACAGATGGTCCCTTGAGCACTGCCAGGAGTGATCCCTCAGTACCGAGTCAGGAGTAGCCCCCCAAACACCACCATAGGTGCCTACCAAGTATCCCCAAATAATAATTATAACAACAGTTTCTTTTTTTTTTTTTTTTTTTGCTCGGGGTACTCCTGGCTCTGCCTCGAATTACCCTGGCGGTGCTGGGGACCTATGGAATGCCGCCGGCCGGCAAGGCTGGCTGCAGCAAGGCACGCTGGCTACGGCCCCAAGATTTCTTTTTAGAGATCAACAAAAACCCAAGCTAAGTATAAATTTGAGCTGATGGCTTAATCTAGTTTTATTTATTTGTAAAAGGAGGATCATAAGCTAATCTTTCAGGGTTGTTATATTTAATCAGAAAAGGTATAAAAGTCATTTAATAAGGAGCTCCACATGAAACAAGTGCTCAGTTATTAGAAATTAATAACTATGACTCATTTCTATGCATCATAGAAATATACCTGCTAGCATGGAAACTAAGGCTAAAGGAACGATCAGAGTATATTTTACATTCATGAAGTCATAACTCCTTTAGATATTTCCCAATAAAAGTCAATTTACTTGTGCTTGCTTCGGCAGCACATATACTAAAATTGGAAGGATACAGAGAAGATTAGCATGGCCTTCAAATTTGTAAAGCTGCTCCATATTTTTTTTGAACATTGTATGACTGAAACCCAATCATGAACATCTTTGTAATTGTATATCTCATGGTGGTATAATAAAATTTTAAAAATGTATATCTCACAGTGGTATAATAGAGTTTATAAAAGTCAACTTACTTCTTATAGTAGGTATGGTCCTAACTTTCAAAGTTTGAGATTCTCCCAGGTCAATGTATTTCAGGGAAGTAAGAGATAGTGAATTATTAAGTGTCTGAAACCAGTAGTTACATGGTTTTGTATATATAGACCATTGGGGTCCATTGGTTCTCCCAAAGTCATATAAGTTCCAGGAGCCACTTCGAAAGGTCATGTTCTTGGGTACTCTCTTAGGCATGGTCGGCAGAGCATAGGCTTTCCTAGCATTTAGAATTTTTAAGATTAGGAAGCTGCTGTAACCAATGATCACCACTGTCTTCTCTACGCCTGAATTTTTAAATAAGGAAATGACACCTTGAGCTAAAACACAAATATTTGGTAGAAAATAAAAAAATTGTTATTCTCTAAGCAGTGGATGCACTAAAGCATACTAAAGAATACATTAAAGAATGTTATTCAATACCAAATAATAAATAACACTAAATTACTTAAGAATACACTAAAGAATACACTATTTGAATGTCTACACCATGGTCTTCACCTGACAAAACATTCCACAGATTTCAGAGCATTACTTAAATGATTTTATATGAAATATATCACAAAGATACCAAGCATAAACCTATACAACTAATCATTACTCTGAAACTTGCTCTGTAAAATTTTCAGCTAAAAATATGGGCAGGGAGGGCTAACTAATGATAAGCAAGTTGATTTTGTCAACTGATGAGTGCTAAGAACTTTCATAATTTAGAATTTATTGGAGTTCTATGAGGGAAAGCTAACTTAGCTAGGGTTGGTCCCTAATCAGCTTATTTCAGAGACGTGGTTAATAGACATTTGTTGAGTGGATGAATAACTGGTTACATAGGAAAGCATAAAGATTAAAAAGAAAAGAAAGAGCATGACCATAAGGAACATAGTCATGTAAGGAACAGGAAAGGGAAAAGATTAAACCAAAGAGAAAGTAAGAAAGCAGAGAGAAGCCATTGAGAGGGGTGGGCAGGAAGCCAGAAACTATCTCAAGAGAAGGCGGTCATCAATGTTCCTGATAGAGTAGAAACAGATCAACACAACCACTCACCTCACAGAAACACACACCACAGTGTCAGAAGAGAATCTCACAATTCTCTTTATCAGACACAGATGCTCCAATTTCTTCCACTTGGAACAAACCAAAACAAATCCTGTTCCCTTCCTCCTACCTAATAACTTTTCTAGACTTTATAGAAAAATTCTTGAAAAGTGTTGACTCGACTTGCTGTCTTCAATTCTTCTCTTCTAGTTATTTTTATGAATCATTCTCCTAATCCAAGTTTTGTTGAACTGATTAGTAGGTTAATCATTAACTTACCCTAATACAGATCTTTGCTGAAACCATTCCACCCACCTTCCACACAGCTTCACTACTCTTCCTCTCTACAGGCCCCTGACCTTGCAGCACTTGGGAATACCTCCACTTCACTTCTGAGATCTCTTCTAAGTTCTCTGGAAACATTATCTGGTGGATCTTCATTCTTTCCCATCTCTCTTACCACTAAATGCTGGGACAGGACTTCCAACCATTTCCTTTCTAATTATCATTATTATTTTTTATTATTATTATTTCTATCTTCATTGCCTATGCACCAATATCCACATACAAGGAAGAAGAAATTGAGAAATTCTACATGGAACTGGAGGAGTTCTATAAAAAGATCACGCCTTCTACAAGATCATAGTTGGTGATTTTAATGCCAAGATAGAAGGTCGGCTGAAGAACTCCGCATCAGGACCCAGGGCCTAGAATGGAACGAACAGGGTAAGAGACTGTCTGAATTCATCATGTCCACCAAGACCTCTCATGGGAACTCACAATTCCAGAAGGCTGAATCGAAAACGTTGGACATGGGAATCCCCTGGTGGACAGTTCCATAATGAAACTGACCGCATCATCTTCAATAGACGGTTTTGCCTGACCGATGTTGCTGTCATCCCAAAATTCCAAAAAGGATCGAACCACAGTCTCCTTCATGCAAAATTCTACTTCACGCAATGGGGAGAAAAGGCTGCAAAGTTTAAGAAGAGAACTCCCAGAACGACCACCAACTGGGAACTCTTTGGCACCATTGCAGCAACATGGGAAGATACCATCATTGACAACATCGATGAAGAATACAACCGACTGGTTCAGCACCTCCATGATTGTGCGAAGAATGCTGAGAGAGAGAAAGCCACAAAAGGATGTCTGTCTTCAAAAACTCTTGAGCTCATTCGCCAACATGGCAAGGCGCGAGCCTCAGGCGACTAAATGCTAACATCCAAGCTTGCAAAGCAGTGCAGAGAAGCGATAAAGGAAGACATCAAAGAGAGAAGAGCAGAAATACTGGAAGATGCAGCAGAAGCCGGGAAAGGCATTCGGACCACCCGCCTGTCCTTTGCCAACTATAAGACCAAGATGACTGCCCTCCGACATCCTGATGGATAAATCACATCTTCCAGAAAGGCAATGGAGAAGATTATCCAGGACTTCTACTCAGATCTCTTTGATAGCCACATCCACCTGCCCCATATACCAAATTCCACAGGATGGATATGTCATTCCCAACGTTCTCCCTTCTGAAATCCGACATGCCATTTCGTTGGTAAAGAAAGGGAACAGCACCCGGCCCAGACAAAGTCAGACCCGAACACCTGAAGAATCTGCCGTCAGTACTCATCAATACACTAGCTCCAGCTCTTCACACTACCTGTCCGAATGCAAGGTGCCCTCCCAATGGAAAGCTAGCAGGACAGTTCTACTGTTCAAGAAGGGAGACATTCACGACATTGGCAACTATTGCCCCATCTGCCTGTTGTCCGTCATCTACAAGCTGTTCACTCTAGTCATCCTGAACAGGATTGGCAGAACACTAGATGAAGGACAACCATGCGAGCAAGCTAGCTTCCAGAAAGGATTCAGCACAATCAAGCATATCCACATGGTAACCAAGCTCATTACAGTTTGTGGGGAGTTCCAGATGCCACTCTGTCTCACGTTCATTGATTTAAAGAAAGCCTTTGATTCTGTGGAGACTGAAGCAGTCATCGAAGCCCTAACCAAACAGGGCATTTAAACCCAATACATCAAGATCCTTTGTGAACTGTATTACGGATTCACCACCAGGATCTCACCATTCTACAAGGAAGTGATCATCAATGTCAAAAGAGGGGTTCAGCAGGGTGATACCATTTCACCAAAACTCTTCAGTGCCACCCTCGAGAACATCATGTGACAATTAGAATGGGAAGGAATGGGAGTGAAGATAGACAGTGGCAACTACACCACCTCCGCTTCGCTGATGACATCGTTCTAATAACACCAAACATTAGCCAAGCGGCACAAATGCTGGCTAACTTTGACCAAGAATGTGGAAAGATAGGTCTACAGCTGAATCTAAAGAAAACTATGTTTATGAAAAATGAACTAGTTCCAGAGGCCCCATTCACTCTCAATGGAACAGACATCTCTGAATGCAGCAGTTATGTGTACCTAAGTTGAGAAGTCAACATGATGAATGACCTAAAACCTGAGCTGCGCAGGAGGAAGAGAGCGGCATGGAATGCCTTCAAAAGCATCGAAGAAATAGCTAAAAGGACAAAGAACCTCCGGCTCTGGGCACATCTCTTCAATTCCACCATTCTCCCTGCATTAACATATGCCTCTGAGACCTGGGCCCTAAGAAAGCAGGATGAGAATGCTATTTGGGTCTCCCAGAGAGGAATCAAAAGAGCTATGCTTGGAATATCACGCCTCACTCAAGGGAGAGAAGGAATCTGGAGTTCCGACCTCCGTCGCTATTCCAGAATCAGGGATGCTGTCTCGTTTGCCAAGGCACCGAAAAATCAGATGGGCTGGACATGTAATGTGATTTGGAGATGACCACTGGACTAGAGCCATTACTGACTGGGTCCCATGGGATGTCAAAAGATCACATGGCCACCCAGCTACAAGATGGTCAGACTTCTTCATCAAGACTCTGATCGAACGGTTTGAGGCTCTTCATATTCCTGAAGCAAACCATATGCCATTGGGCTACATTGGCAGTGATTGGGTCAAATGGAAATGTTACTGGCACCTGCTCGAGCCAATCGATGAATAACGGGATTAAAGTGCAAGTGATCAAGTGATCAAGTGACACTGATAAAAATTATTTTATGATGTATGACAAAACCCACATGGACCTCCCAATTTATCTCATTCTTTCTAAGCACTATTTAAGATAAGATAACATGATAGGAATAAATAATAAGTACTACAATTGATGAAATTCAATGAAGTTATTGCTTTTAAAATTTTACTGTATTAGACATACTGTATTAGACATAATTTCTCCAGCAATATAAATATTTAGTTTCTTCTGGGATTACTAATGAACTTAATTTTGAAATATACAGTTCTAGAAACATACATTAACAGTCTTCCAAAAAGATATTAATTTCTCTAGACACTTGTATGACTTCACTTGTCTTCCCATTGCTCATTAATTTTCTCAAGCAGGCACCAGTAACATCTCAATATGTCCTATCACAAGCAAGTGTATCCCAAGGGCATCTGCTTGCTCCAGGGTCAGGAAGAGCCTCAAACCATTCCTTCAGGTCATGAGAATGAGGTCCATAATTGTTACTGGGTTTTGGCATATCAAATAAAACATGGGTAGCTTGCCAGGTTGTAGACACTAGCGATGTATTATAATATTTCACTTACGTGGTAGAAGAGTAAGCTGATAGACAGGAGAATCAGCAACGGGATTAATATGAAGGGAACTATACAAACAAGGACTCATTGTTGCACTTTCTACTGCAAAGGGGTCTGTAATTTCCGCTATAGCTGAAGAGAAAAAACCTACAGGAGTCCCATGATGAAGTATCATTTTTATGAAAGCTGTTCCACCTTTTCTAAAAACCAAAATGATAAAACATTAAGAAATTTTGTAAAACAGTGACACAGCTCAGCAAATTTGTGAATATATAATTTATAGATACAACATGCAACAAACAAACATCCTATTAACATTTTTTCAACCTTGTTATTAATGGACGAAATGCCAAGTACTGATACAGAGTAGAACTTTTCACCTATCAAATTTATAAGAGGATTCAAAGTAGAAAGAATTAGTTGTGGAGCTGGGCCCTGCTCCACGACTAATTTTTTTTCTTTTTTTGCGCTTTGGGTCACACCTGGCGACGCTCAGGGTTTACTCCTGGCTCTGTACTGGGAATTACTCCTGTCAGTGCTTGGGGGACCATATGGGATGCCGGGAATCGAACCCCGGCCAGCACAGGCAAACGCCCTACCTGCTGGGCTATCGCTCCGGCCCAACTAATTTTTTTTTAAAATTCAGACATTTCATACAGGAGTAGGACACAGAAAAAATTCCTCCTCTTCATATCATGGCAATTTTACTCTATCCCACAAACAGACAATTAAAATACATCAGTAGGAGACACACACTTAATCTTGAAAAGAACACCAGGCTGATGACTATACCAGATAGACTGGTCCAGTGATGAGAACTCTGGAACCTTCCCAGAATGGGGGCAGGCAGATCCCCCACCTCTGCTGCCTATAGAACCAGCAGCACCTGCCCAGACCTGATGTTTTCCCGCACAGAAATGGTCAAGCTCCACAATGGAACCTAATTAAACCGCTAATCCAACAAAATGTTCCTGAGCTCCTGGAGCTCGCGCCACATATGCAGCTGCAAAACACCTCCAAATTTTATAGCAGTGACAGCCCAGGAGGCACACAGAAAATTTGATGGTAAAGTTGCATTGAAGACCACCACGCTCATTGAGCAAATAACACAGAAGGCACAACTGGCGCCAACCAGCTCAGGAAATCCTCAGACAATGACTTTAGGAACATCGATGTGAGATATAAAAATGATCACAAATTTTACTGATCTATTTTCTGATAACTCCGCAATAATATAAAGAAAAATATTGTTATTACTGGTTTTGGCATATTGAATATGCATTGGACAGCTTGTCAGGCTCTTCCGTGTAGGTGGTATACTCTCAGTAGCTTGCCAGGCTCTCTGAGAGGGGTGGGTAGAATATTTTTGTTAATTTGGAGATAAATTGTATGGCTGAGAAGTGGCCAGTTATAACAATGTTTATTTTATTTATTTATTTGTTTATTTATTGCTTTTTTGGGTCATACCTGGCAATGCTCAGGGGTTTCTCCTGGCTCTGACTCAGGAATTACTCCTGGCGGTGTTCGGGGACCATATGGGATGCCAGGGATCGAACCCGGCCGGCATGGGCCGGCCATGTCCAAGGCAAACACCCTACCTGCTGGGCTATCATTCGGGCTCCAATTTTATTTATTTTTTAAATTAATAAATAATTTATTTTTTTCATATCATCAAAATGATGTCATGACAAAAATATGATGACATCATTCTAATAACACCAAACATTAGCCAAGCAGCACAAATGCTGGCTGACTTCGACTGAGAATGTGGAAAGATAGGTCTACAGCTGAATCTCAAGAAAAAACAATGTTCATAAAAAATAAATTAGTTCCAGAGGCTCCATTCACTCTCAATGGAACAAACATCTCTGAATGCAGCAGTTATGTATACCTAGGTCGAGAAGTCAACATGATGAACGACCCAAAACCTGAGCTGCAAGGAGGAAGTAAGTGGCATGGAACGCCTTCAAGAGCATCGAAGAAATAGCTAAAAGGACAACGAACCTCCAGCTCCAGGAACATCTCTTGACTCCACCATTCTCCCTGCATTAACATATGCCTCAGAGACCTGGGCCCTATGAAAGCAGGATGAGAATGCTATTTGGGTCTCCCAAAGAGGAATCAAAAGAGCTATGCTTATAATATCACGCCTCACTCAAACGAGAGAAGGAATTTAGAGTTCTGATCTCCATCAATGATCCAGAGTCAGAGATACTGTCTTGTTTCCCAAGGCATCAAAAAATCAGATGGGCTGGACATGTAATGCAATTTGGAGATGACCTCTGGACCAGAGCCATTACTGACTGGATCCCAGGGACGTCAAAAGATCACGTGGCCACCCACCTACAAGATGGTCAGACTTCTTCATCAAGACCCTGAACAAACGGTTTGAGGCTCTTCGTAATCCTGAAGCAACCAGATACCATTGGGCTACACTGGCATGTGATAGGGTCAAATTGAAATGTTACTGATGCCTGCTCAAGCAGTTCGATGAATAATGGGATGTCAAGTGATCAAACGATCAAAATATTTTGTATCTGCTAAGGGGGCATACTTGGTAACCCCTTAGGTGGGAAACACCAGTGTGTGCAACCAAAATAATGAGTAGTGCTATCAAATGTGCTGACACCACAGCTAATGTATACAACCTTGAGAGCCAGCAAGCATACTCGTGTAACTCAGGGAGCCAACCTGGGTGTGCCATCTTGCCCTCACAATGAAGGGAATTATTAATGCATAAAACATTTTTTGGTGTTTGTTGTAAAAAGCAATACAAAGTTAACAAGTTTGGGCTGGAGCGATAGCCCAGCGGGTAGGGGCGCTTGCCTTGCACACGGCCAGCCTGTGCCGGCCCGGGTTTGATCCCCCGGCATCCCATGTGGTCCCCCGAGCACCGCCAGGAGTAATTCCTGAATGCAGAACCAGGAGTAACCCCTGAGCATCGCCGGTGTGACCCAAAAAAGCAAAAAAAAAAAAAAAATTAACAATTTTGTGTCTACTAAGGGGCTGGCTTGGGGGATGTGTGGGAAACTGGGAACAGTGGCGGAGTGCAGGTCACAGGGATGCTGGGATTGGTATTGGAACACTGAATGCATGAAACAGCTGTATTATCAACAACTTTGTAAATAAGATTCTCGTAAATAAATTAAATAAAAACAATAAAAAAGAATTGAGCAAGATATATGCTCACCTACTACCAGTGGCATTGGTATTTAGCACAAGCAACCCAGAAAGCAATTCAGCATCATGCATTATGAGTTCTAACATTTTCTTCCTATTCTGACCATAAGTTAAGATTGATTCTACTCCAAGGAAATAATTAGTCAGTGTATAGAAGAAAAACTTACACATAAAGATGTTTATCATCCTACCATTGAAAGAGGAAGCCCAGAGACTAGACAGCAAAGAGTTAACAGGAGAAGAAAAAAAATTATAAAGAAAAACAGGAGCACACTAAAATAGTGGATGGGCTCTTCGAGTAGGCCAGATAAAGCTGAAGGCCTCCCAACCAGATGTCAAAGGAGGAGACCTAACTATAACCTTGAGTAATATCCTGATACGTGTGCACCCTGCACCTGGAAAAACCGCACGCTTGTTGTACTGTAAAAGTTTCTTTCGTCTCAGAGAGCTATAAAAACTGTGCTGTATCTCAGTTCGGGGCTCTCAGCCTCTAGCCTGTTTGAGGTTATGCTGTGAGCCCGTGCATGCTCGTCTCAATAAACCCCTTTGCTTTTGCATAAGTCAGTCTCTTGGAGTCCTCCTTGGTGGGTGATTGATGTCCTGACCCTAACATTTGGAGGCCCCAGCGAGATTTGACCTCCGTTTGCAGTCTCCGGTGTCAGTGAACTCAGGTTTCCACTTCTCTGCTTGTCTGAATATGCGTTAAATGTGTGAATGAGTGAATGAGGCCCCATGGCTTCGGCTACCTGGTCTGATTGGGCCTCTAACCTGTGGTTCCGTGAAGTTTGTACTGAGGTAACTTGCCTCTGAGGTAACCAGGTGTGGGGATTATATGTGTGGCCCAATGCCAAGGACATCTTAAGATCTTGCGAGGGGTCAGGCCAGGCGAGCATCAGTAAATTGCCCATCCCTGGATCTCCACCTATTCCATATTCCTCCTGCTGCTCTGTATTGTTTATTTCTGAGTCTGTATTCTGTAACGGCTGAACCTAACACCATGATAAAAGTGAGAAATAGAGCAAGCTGAGAATAGGAATATTAAGGAGGTGATCATAACTGATCTACTTGAATAATTAACAAGACAGCATTTAAGAAGAATTTAATTGAATGGGAAAGGGCTCATAAATGGACACGCAAAAGCGGCCAGAAGCAGCATGTCAAAGGTTAAATGGTAAAGGTTAACTAAATGTATATTGAAAAGAGCTAATGAGATAACAGCATGGCAAAGGTTAAATGTATATTGAAAAGAGCTAATAGGATAGCAGCATGGCAAAGGTTAAATGTATATTGAAAAGAGCTAATGGGATCCCCCCACCACCACCTCAGAACTCATCTATTGACCCAGCTTCAGAGACTCACCATTAACTCTCAGGAGATACCAACTAGCCGCAAAAGTTTCTGATACACTGTTCTGGGCTGGAAAACCAGGGGCAACCTTGGATGTGACGATGAAGGAAATCTGTAGACAGGGACTTGAGATAGTGCAGTGGGTAAGGGGCTTCTCTCGCATGCGCTGGCTGGTTGGATCCCTAGCACCACATATTGCTCAAGCCTGGCCAGGAGTGGCCCCCTGAGAGCTGAGCCAGGAGTAAATCCTGAGCACGGATGGGAGTTAATTATTCAAGTAGATCAGTTATGATCACCTCCTTAATCGTCCTATTGTCAGCCTGCTCTATTTCTAACTTATCACGGTATGATGATAAACATCTTTATGTGTAAGAAAACAAAACAAAACAACAGAAATCTGTACACAGGCTGACAACATAAAAGGAACAGAAAGTTAGGCTTTCAGGGGAGTGCAAAGTGGGAGAAATGATAAATATACTCAGGTACAATGAACATAGGCCATTCGGAGAAATGGAAAGTTACAGAGACAGTCCAGAAGATAGCAGGGGGTGATAGGAAGAGATGGC
>JAJIBD010008174.1:0-96351 GCA_021461705.1 Cryptotis parvus
CACCTGGAAGTGCACAGGGCACCACATGTGGCAGCAGGGACAGAACTAGGGTTGACTGTGAACAAGACAAGTGCCTTATTGCTGTACTATCTCCTGGGTCCTCCAGTCTTCTTGATAGTATCTTTATTTCAGTTTTAATATAATTTAAAATTTAAGCACCATGATTTATGAAGATTTTAATAACAGGGTTTGGATATTCAATGTTTCCTCTCCAAACCCAGCACCAATGACAGCACCCCTCCCCAAGGACCCAGGGTTCCCTCCCATTCCCTATCAGTGAGACACAGGAGGGTTTCTGGGTCTGCTTTATCAGATGAAGTGCTGAGGGGGAGCAGAATCAGATCAAAAGCTATTACCTATCACTACTCCTAAACCTCAAGCTCCAGCTCCAAGCCTCATGGCTGAAACGCAAAAACTAAGCAAGGGCCAGGCAACTAGTCTTGGATGCTTTGGTTCCCTGGCACTGCTGGGGAACTATACCTTTGTAACCCACTTGGGTTCCTAAGCAGTGGTCGTTCACCTGCAGCTAGTGCTTGAACCACCTGGGGCTTGAAAGATACTGTACTTTTCTCTGTGTGGTCGAAGAGGCCCTCTTTCAGCCTCTGTTTCTAGAAAGCTGATGGTCTGGAAGCCAAATAAGACAGTTGTGTGTCATCTGGTACTGCCTGGATTCCGTCCCCAGGGCTGAATCTGGTCCCTCAAACCACTCAGAACCACCCCCTGAGTAGCCTCTAAGTCCAACTGAGTGAGGGCCCCATAAAAAAGGTAGGGCAGAGAAATAGTATCGGGTTAAGGCGCTTGCTTTGCATACAGCATTTCCCTGTTCAATTCCCTATACCACATATGGCTCCCTGGGCACTGTCAGAAGCAATCCCTGAGCACCACCAGGTACATCCAACCCCCGCCACTCACCTCCCTATTCTATACAGTCATTTAGTGCCATTTGATTATGCTGTTCCTCTCTGAGTAAACACAGACTATAAAAATTAGTCAAGAAATATCAAGAATGTTTGAGTTTATATCCTTATGAAAAAGCTACTTCCTGGGGCCGGAGCGATAGCCCAGCGGGTAGGGTGTTTGCTTTGCACGCGGCCGGCCTATGCCGGCCGGGTTCCATCCCGGCGTCCCATATGGTCCCCGCGCACCGCCAGGAGTAAGTCCTGAGTGCAGAGCCAGGAGTAACCCCTGAGCATTGCTGGGTGTGACCCCAAAAAGCAAAAAAAAAAAAAAAGAAAAGCAAACACTTCCTTAAAGATATTTATTAACTACTCCCCTCGGGCTTTCCTAGAAAACTCCCCAGTGATGCTAAGCAAGACTACAGAATGTCGCTAATATGTCTTAATCTTCAGATGGGCCTCGGAAGCTGGATCAGAGTGCTGTGCCAGAGTGCCCCTGACCCAGAAGGAGACAGTTTGGCAGAAAGCCCTTTGGAGATAAGCAGGACATTGTATTCGTAAAGATCTGAAGTCCACGGCTTCCATCTCTGCTCAGCCCTGTGCTAACTCCAACAACAAGCCTGGGGGAAAAGCTCTGGGTAAGCGGTGAGCACACATGGACCACCTGTGTTCTTGGAACCCTATAGACAGACACAGCAGATGGAGGCTGACAGTCCCTGGATTTCATGCTTCTGAGACCAGTTTCGGTTGGAGTCAAGGATGCGGTGTTGTGCTGGAACTCTGGAGACTATTTTTAGTTGTCACCATTGGGGTGGCATAGACATCTTGTGAGTAGAAATCAGGGGTGCTGCTAAACCCTTATGAAACTCTTACCTCAAAGAATGAGCCAGTTCAGAAAGTCAAGTAGATCCTTGGTTAAGATTTGACTGAGCACTGGTGGCAGGGCAGTACAGTTTCAGGAAGGACACTGTTGGCTATGGCAGTGCCCCCTCTGCCTTAAAATCACCACACCTTACTCCTGGTGAGCCCATGGGCAGCACTGTGGACAGTGTGGATGCATGCATCTTCTCTCCCCTGGCACGCCCACCATTGGCCCCATGTACCTCCTCAAAGAGGTTGACCTGCTAAGGTGGTACGATGCTATAGGCTTGGGTCTATATTAAGTTTGTATTTCCACTTGAACTCTTACTGGCTTGTGAGCTTAGGCATAGACTGAAGCTTGAGCTCACTCTTCAGTTTCCAGATGGGGAAACATAATGGTGGGTACCCCCATAAGTTTGGATGGACATCTGGAGAAAGCACCTACTGGCACCTGGCCCAGAGAAAGAAAACCTGGAAAAGTCAGGTTGAGGGCTATAAGGCTCTGCCTAAACCCATCATCATTCCTTCCTGGATCAAAAGGAGAATCAGCTGGCAAACCAGTACAAAGGGGGGGGGGGGAGTAATTTGATTCATGCTAAAATCGAAGTAACTTTGTGTCTCTGAACTGCTGCCCACCCAGAGAGATGTGCACTTTGGAGAGAACAAAGCCAGAGTCCGGTGGAATCCATCAGCTTGAGTGGATTTTTAAGTTCTCATGAAAGGAGGGAAACTATTTCTGAAAGAGGAATTGCGGTTTTCAGCCCCTCTTCAGTCAGGTTGGTCCTGGTGCACTGGAAGCCTTTCTACAGACGAATGTGAAGTTTCTGCCATCTCAGAGGACACAGTTAAGTATACAAGGTGGCCCAAGTACACCTGGGGTCCATTGTGTTGTCTTAAATAAGGGTATTTAAGACATCCTTATTTCCAGCTAGCAATGGGCTCCCTCAACCCACTCAGTAGCAAGCAAAGCCCATTCCCCTGCTCCTCCTGGGGGCCCACAGTGCGGCTGCCTTACACTGACGTCCGGTCTTCTTCCTGCTGCCCAGCAGCTGACTCCATTATGTCTCTGTATCTCCCTGTGGTCCTATTATACCTTTTCCTTATCCCCTGCCCTGGCCAGCCATGTTTCCTCACTCTCTGCTGCCTACCTGGAGATGCTGACTGGCTGTGCCACCCGACCCAGCTCCGGGACTTGGGGATTAACTGCCTCTCCAGCCAGGATAAAGGTTCTTTCTTGGAACAGGCTGTTCGTGATTCTCAGAGGAGAGCTCTCTAGGCCTACACTGGCTTCCTGGCACTGTCCTAACCAAGTGCTATAAACAAAATAACTTAAAACCACTGAAATCGACTCTCTCCCAGATTGAGAGATTCAGTCTGCCCTCAAGATGTCTGTAGGTCTCTGCTCTGAGGCCCTACAGGAGGCACTCTCCTTGCCTCATTGGAGCTTCTTAGGTTTTTGGCACCTGTCTCTGCAAGTACATTGCTCTGATCTCATTTCTCAGGGACAGAGCACTCTCTGTCTCTTCCTGGGCCTTCTCTGACTTCATGTGACACTGTCCTCTCTCTAGCAACACTTCTCTCTAAATAAGGACACAGGCTGGGAGAAGGCCAACCCCACTATGACCAAATCTGAACTGGATGATATCTGCAAAGACCCTTTCTCCACATAAAATCATCATCTGAGGTTCAGTATGAACAGGAGTGGAACCAATTCCTTTAACTACAGATGTGTCAGAACAGAATTTTCCCTGCAGAGGGCTCAGGTGTCACATCCAATGAGGAGCCCTACCCCCCACCATGTTTAGATCCACAGAGGGTCATTTCAGTGGCCTAAACCTCTTCTTTGTTCGAGGGTAAGCTTTCCTTCTCTGCAGTCAGTCTTCCCCTGTGTCCCACTCTCAAGCCTGTCAGTGAGGCTGTGCTGAATGAGAGGAAGTTAAAGGACTCAGCTACTCCTCCTCCTCCCTCCCAAGAGAAGAGAGTGGATGCCAACCAGGGCCACGAGTCTGTGTGCTCGGATCCCCGCTGTGTCCCAGTGGGCTTCTAGGCTACTGCTCAGTTGGAGAAATCTGCAGCCTGGGCCATTTTCTCAAGTCCACTATCTATGATCAAAATAGATATCAGCGGACACCAGCCTAAGGTGAGGAGAGCAAAAGATTCAGAGTGAGATCATGGAACTCTGGCTGAGCAGGGGAACCATGGCTCTGCCCAAGACACTACATGCTGTGTAACTCAGAGCCAAGTCATCCAACTTCTCTCATGTGACATTCTGATCATCACATGCTAAACAGTCAACAGGCCTGGTTCTGCAGCGGATCAAATAAAACACCGCCTCCAGGTATCTCAGTGAACACCAAGTGAGAAATAGTCACTTGTGTGAATATCAGCATACAAGGAAAGGCCTGCTTTTGAAATGCTCTGCTCAATATATTTGGTGTGAAATGTCACAAAAAGCAGCCATGCAACCAGCCCCTTGAGGGCATCATATTCTTCCAGTGTGGGATGGGTTAAGTGTGCTCAGAAGGAAGTCAGCAAATAAGCCAGAGAGTGGAGATATATGAGCCTCATCAGCTATGCAAGGCTTTTCTCCCCATGGAAGTTCATTTTTTAAAGGTGAGAATTATTAATACTATTCAGACTCTGGGTGAGGCAGAAAAATGGCAAGCTGTCCTGTGGAGAAAGTCATACTGGACACACTAATGCTTCACATATGTGATATACTGGGGAACACAAATAATGATTGATAGTGCATCTCTTACCTCAATTCCTTCTTTGTTTAAGGCATATTCATCAAAATTCAAGATGGCGATCTTGATGGTCCTTGGAGGAGGCAGGACCGTCAGCCCAATGTTAATAGCATTGCTCCTCTTGGAATCCAGGACGATGATCTCTTGCCTTTTTCCATCTGCAGCAGTTTTCTTGGTGATAAAAATAAAGAGTCCAAGATCAATGCATCATCCTTGGTTCTTTCTGTATTTTATGATTAAAAGCAAGCTCACTATTTAGAGAGAAAAACAAATGGCTTGATTCAACTCGGGAAGGACTGGCTACTGCTCAGCACAGAAGAAAGAGACCAGGGATTAGCTCTGTGAAGCTGCCAAGCCTGGGTCAGCAGTGGAACTTCGCCGAGTCAGACACATTACCAAATAAAATTGATTTTCCTTCAATTGGGAAAAATGTGATCTCAAGAAGAAAAGATTCTTTTCCAGAGAAGCAACAGAAACCAAACCAAAGCCTCTCAGCGCTCCCTTCCTGTGAACTATGAGGTGTCAGAGGCATCTTGGTGGACTCTTTCTGCACCTGGCGTGCGCCATGGATGGGACCGTCAGTACTGCACACACGGAGATCACAGAGACCGAACATACAGCACGATACATCAGCCAGCCCCTCTGAAACCTCCTCTCACACAGGGGATCCTCTACCCTTTCCACAGAAGCACCTGCCACACTGAGACATCTGCCCAGAAGGTGGGTGGCAGAGGGCCCTGTTAAGGATAGGAAAGGCATGTGTGAAGGATAAAGAAGGAAGATGCAAGAATACCAATGAAAGGAGGCAAAGGTAGAACAGAGCTTGGGAGGATGACAAGAAGCAATGCTTGTATTTGGGAAATCAGAAAGTTACTCTGTTTGGTCAAGAGAGGCCTGAGTATCCTTTGAGAGTGGATGCGGCTTTTGTGCTGGCCAGGGTACTTCTGGGGACAGCACACCATGCGTGTGAAGTGCATGAGCTGTTGGGCCAGCACATGCCCAGCACATTCCCCAACTTTCTCCTTTAGTCTTGGGAGGTTAGAGGTGGATATAAGGGGGTGGGGAAGTAGAGGGGGAGACCCACTAGATTAGTCTGCTGGGTGTGTCCTAGAGACGAAGAGCTGGGGAGGAAGATGATTGTTCTTATTCATGGGACAATGATCAGATAACGATCAATTAGATGCAGTGGATTGTCCAGAAGGAAAGACACATTGAGCTGTTGGGTAACTGGTGCTCACTGAACAAGACTGGAGGAACCGATACTTAGGTTGGAACTTAGAGAACATTTAGCAGGGAACTGATGAGGAAAGAGAAGAAGCTACATGGATATTTTGTTTACACCATTGGGAACTGCCAGGAATGTAGCTTAAGGTTTGGGACAACCACTTCCAGGGGATGTCATAACCAGCCCAGGGTTCTGACCGCACTCTGCAGGTAGACCCCAGCTGAGCCACTGCCTGCCACCTACCTCCCTTCTGAAGAGGAAGCTCGGCGTGCAGAAAGCAGCTGAGCTGGCTGGAGAAATAGGCAAGGAGAAACAGGCTGCTGCCTTAGTCCTTCTGGAACCTTCCAGACTCCATTGCTAAAATTCTATTTTAAGACTCGAACTACACATTTGGGGATAAATTAAAATTTCTTCATGAAGAGAAAAACTGAAGCATCCCAGCTGCTTAGGGGCCTGGTAGCCAGAAGGAACAATTACTGTGGGCATTGTTATCAGCTCTGAACAGATTTTGGGGGTCTTGGGGACATGGGGCCTCCCCACTCTGCAGGGCAGGCTTGTCTTCTATGTATTCAATCAAGCTTATCAAAAGCCCCTGAACGTTAGCTTTAAAATCTAACTTAAAAATACTGTAGTGAATGTTAGATGCTAAGAAAAAAAAGAAAAGGTTTGACAGGAGCTGGAGTCATAGTACAGTGAGTAGGACACATGTAAGGCAAGTTCCCTACCCACAGCTGACCCGAGTTCGATCCCCAGCACCCCATGTGGTCCCCTGAATCCACCACAAGAGATCCCTGAGCACAGAGCTAGGAGTAAGCCCTGAGAAAAACCAGAAAAATAAAAGTTTTGACAATATGCTGAATATGGGCAATAAAAAGTAATATTATAGTCTAGAATATTGAGGAGCTGAGGGACCATTAGGCACTGCAGAGAGCGGGCACAGTCCCAGGGGCCTCCGCGCCTGGCATGTCCTTGCCCCTACTCTTGATGGACCTCTATACCGATGCACACGTATTCCCCTGCAAGTCCAGGGGAAGCTGGGTGCCAAGCATCCAAGGTGACTGAAAGAACCTACTCAGAGGGAAGACTTGTCTACTTGTCTACTTGTCTATGGAGACTCCCACCCACACTTTGTGAAGGAAAGAATTAAAGTCAAATTGGAAAAGGGATGATTTAATCTCTGGGTTTTATGGGGGGGGCCCCAGGAGGTATTTTAAATGTTGTCCTTCATAATGAAAACCGCCTCCACCAGGTACTAGTACACACTCGAATGCCTCATGGTCACTTTGCCCAGATTGTCTAACTCTCTTCCGCCATCTTCTGCAGTAGTAAGACCCTCCCAGCATGCTCCATGCCTGGGGGCATGTGCCCAGGTCTAAGGATCAGCAGTCACCAATCTGAGCATTTCCATCATCTTTCTGACGTTAGTTCCCCAGGAGAGTAAATGTGACCTTCACAAGGTCCTTCGTGCAGTCCTGTGACACTGTCATCCAGTCTCTTTCCAAAAGCCTCTCATGTCTCCCCATTCTCCCTCCCCACACCACTGGCCTGAGCACGGCCACAGGACCCACTCTGGAGAAGCCCACCAATTGTATCTTCCAGCTTCCATCCCACTGTGCCTGTTTAAGAAGCTGGTTATTTCACAGCTTTGATCAGAAAGTCAATGACTGTCTATTGTTTGAAAGCACAGAAACTGGACTTGGGTCAAAGACAGGACCTGCTGTCTTCTCTGCTTTCTGCTATGGGGCAGGAACCAGAAAAGAGAGGACTTTGTGAAGAAGGAACTAACAATTCCTCTGTCTGTGGCATCTAGAAGGAAGGGGTGGAAGGTGACAGGGCAAAGGTAGAACAGAGCTGGGGAGGATGACAAGAAGCAATTCTTGGATTTGGGAAATCAGAAAGTTACTCTGTTTGGTAGGAGACCAGGCACATATTTTCCCATGCTCTCACCCCCCAAAAAAAAGGGGAATTAAAACTCAAAATGTCCTGTAATACAAACAGAAGGCAAGCTGAAAAACGGCAACATTTTGCCTGGGAGTAATAGACGCTGTGTATAAATAACAAGCATGATGGTATTCAGCAGTAAGTTCAATCAGGATATTGATCTTTCCTCGCATACATCATTCTCATCAAAATTCCAACTAGTCTTATTTTTTGTAATTAGAAAAAGCAAATTCCAGAGTTAAAACAAAAGACTATCTTATGAAAGTCATTAACATCCTAAAACGTTATGCGAACTATACTTAATAATATACTTAATAATAAAGACTTATCATAAAACCGCTGGCCAGAGTACAGTGGGTAGGGTGCTTGCCTTGCATAAGGCTGACCCAGGTTCTAATACTGGCACAACTGTCTCCGAAGTGAGAGAGTTGCCACAGCTACAGAAAAGAAGGAAGATTAGCTAAGCCTTGCAGCGCCCTCTGAGTGGTCTCTGAAAATTCCCAAATATAAACACTTAGGAAAGTTCCCTGTCTGTAAGTGTTCACAGGAAAAGAGAAACTTGCTTCTTAAAGGAGAGGATACTTAGAGAAGAAGCCAAACCCTTGTTTCTTCCCCCCCAAAAGCTACTTAAGCTGTACTCCTGAGCAGAACCAGGCAGTGACACCCAGCACATGGCGGAGCTCCTCCCTCAAAGCCCTAACGACGGGGACGCCTCCAGTGTGCCAACAGCTGTCCTTCCAGAAAGACTGTCTCGGGAGAAAGGCTTCAGGCTCAGATGTCAGATAGGGTTTTTGTTTGATCTGGGTGTTGAACAGCCAAGAAGACTGCAGGGAGAGGGCAGAGGTGTGGACAGCCACAGTAGTGAGAGACAGCGGTGAGAGCTAGGGTGAGACCTCACAGTGGTAAGATCGTCCCTGGAAAGGAATTCTGTGAAGGTCAGCAGAGAGAAGGGGCAGGAAGGAGGTCACTGAAGCAATTCAATTCCTACTCCTCCACTCTCCAAGAAGCCTAAGGGCCTGGTTTTAGAAGACAGAAGTATACCTCTCTGGGAAGAAAGAGATTTAAATAGGTAATTCTGATAGTTACAGCAGTCCGAGAAACACTGAGGAGGAACCTGCATGAGGCCCGGCTGCTGATTGCCAAGGCTCAAGAAAAGGGATGTGATTGTGATCTGCAGCTGAAGTTTCCCCTGGCTCCAGGGGTTAGGTCTGTGCTCTAGAACCAGCCAAGAGGAAGGCCCACAACTGGAGCCACTCCAAGAGGCAGGAAGTCACATCAGCAGGATTTATTTCCTGCACCAGAGAAGTCACTCTTAAGTTCCACTCAGGGCCCAACTGGGTGAACACCGATCCTTAATGGAGAAAGGAATGAGTATATGCTTTCCAGGAAGAGACTTGGAATCCAGGAATTGGGATAAAGCCTCCAAGAACCAATATTTTAGGGGTTTGAGTGATAGTACAGTGGGTAGGGCGTTTGCCTTGCCTGTGACTAACCTGGCTTCAATCCCTGGCATCCCGGAAGCTCACCAGGAGTAATTCTTAAATGCAAAGCCAGGAGCAACCCAGGATGCCAGGATATCAGGTGTGGCCCAGAAAGGGGGAAAAAAGGAAAAAGAAAGAAGAAATCAAAAAGCAAAAAAAACAACAACAAAAAAAAAACCCTCCCAAATCAACCATAAAAACTCAAAATATTTTAGAATCTTCTAGATAAGAAATGAATTTGATTCTAAATGGTCATCATGGGAGCATGACCACACCCCTGATTTCATTTATAGCTTGAGAAAAAGGCAAAGACCATACATAGTTCTTGCTCATAATCATTTCAATTTCTTCTATGCTAGTGGTGTGGGATGGCAATGTTTAAGGGTTACTCCTGGCATGATGCTTGGAAACCATTCCTGCTGGTGTTCTGGGGACCATCTGGTGCCAGGGACCAAAGCTGTGTCCACTGAGCCACTCTTTGACCTCACAGTCATTCTATTTTAGGAAGAGAAGTGTTCAGGCAGTAGTGAAGGAAGGGGGTGTCAGTAAATACAAGCTATTAAATAAAGCTGAACTTAGGATGTCACATTGGAGTCTCAGGAAATCATTTGACAATGGTTAAGAAAGCCAAGAGCATAAAAACCGCAGACATGTTCACATGTCTACATGGCTGTGTGCAGGACAAAGTCATTCCCCGCCACCCCCCCCCACTGCCCCGCACTTCTCCCTGACATTAGGAGGGGAGATCAAGTTTGGTTTCTGTTTATCCTTTCCCCTGCTCTCATCTTAAAGGAACAGTTTCCCAGAAGCTGACCAATGAGCTCAAGGTCACACAGGGGTAGAGCTCAGACCAAATAAAAATTTAAATTGCAACAACAAGGCACAATGATCATTGAGAAGGGAAGGAGACATTGTTTTCCTTTTAATGTTTTTTTGAAATGTCAAGATTTTAAAATGCTCCAGGGAAGAACTGGAGGAAGTGTTCAGAACATGGAGGCAACTGGAGCCAAACAGAATCCAGACTTCCCATAGCAGATGCAGGTTCTCTGAGAGGGAACTGAAATTATCCAGGTGGGTAAGCTGGAGGCTGACCCCTTCACACTACATCATCTTGACAGGTCACTGACGCTCTCTGCGCTTGTTTCGCTTCTGGCACCCACCACAAAGGGATTTCTTTGAGGAGATAATGTGACAGTGGAGCTAATGCAGTGGGAACAACGACTGGTCAGTAGTAAGAACTAGAGAAATGCTAGGACTAGCAACAAAAGATGGGAGAGAACACCTTGGTCTCTGGGTTTTTATGAGAATACTATAGTGATTTCACATACCAAACATCACACTGGATGCCAGGACTAATCAAAGCAGGGTCTGAAGTATTAAAAAGAAAACACACTCAAAATGGAGGCATTTGTGCTAAACCCACCAAGACTTACTACCTAATTGAGGTTTCAATGCTACAATTTCAACCTCTTCTAGCCTCTTTCAACCTCTTCCAACATAATATCATTGAGGTTATTTTTTCCAACTCAAAAAGGAAGATGAAATAACCTACCACAAGACCTTTCCTCATTTCCCATACATAGGTTACCTAAGCTTGAAAGCCTCCTCTCTTCCCTTATTTTGTCTTCTTTCTGCTTATGAGCCTTTCATTTTTAGTTTTTCAGGGCATCTTTCTACTTGTAAGATGGGTGCTGTACAATTAAGCATGTTTGAAGCCAGGCAGATATCTAATGTTCATTTGATTGGATTCTTGTTATTGAACAGGAACTTCTCCTTTGCTTGGAAATGAGAACACCTCCACAGTGAAGCAAGATGGCCAGAAATTAAGTCCACCACTAAACAAAGAAACTTAACATCCTTAAACATTTAAGGAAAATGTTCTGATCAATCAGAAACAATAAAGTGTCCCTTATTTAGGTGAATATTTTACAACTTTGAGTACCCAAGAAACCATCCCCCAAGTTATTTTAAAACAACATGGGTGCTATTTCCATGCACAGAGACCCCAAGCACCTCTGCAGAGCATCACAGTAGACCCCAATGAGACTCTGTGGCAAAGAAGACTCTGCCCCTACCTCAGCTGACTATGAGGCCCCCAGGAGGACAGATGGGTTTCGGGTGTTGGCCCATCACCTCTGGGGGTCCCAGAAGCAGCTGGATGAGACTCGCCCACCACATTAGCTGTCATTTTTGCTGTCCAGATGCTGACCATGAGACCCCCTAAGTTGCGTGGCTGCAAGCGGCATGTGCGGTACATCAAACTAGTGGAAAGAGTTATGTCCTTTAATGTACTACATTCTACGATGTTAGGAAAGGTAGGCGGGAGGGAGAGATAGAGAGGAGAGAAAAGATATACAGAACCCGCCAGGTAGTTGGGGTGCAGGAGGGGGAGGAAGGTGGGGTCATTGGTGATGGGAGATGGGTTGGGGTGGAGGGATGGGTGTTGGAACACTGTAGAACCAAAAATCGAGCATGAGCATCTTGCAATTGTATGTCTAAAAGTGGTGCAATAAAAATTTTTTAAAAAGAGAAAAAAAAGATATTTCTGGCAATGTCATTGATTTAGATTTTCAAAATGTCTATAAAGTCTTGTACAGGAGTGTCGGGTAGAGAGAAGGTTGTTTCAGGAAGAAGATAGGAAACATCTTTGAAAGTAGGAAACAAAGCATAAAGTGACTAATTCTTAGGAAATAAAAAACAGGAACCTTTAGAATCTCCCTTTTCCATTTCCAGATACAAAGACTAATTTTGTCATTTGTCATGAAGGAGGCCGAGTATGGTTTTCAGGACTACAGAAAACACAGGTTAACATGATGCACACGCCCATCCCACACACCAAGCTCATTCCAGTACTAGCTGCTAATCTAGCACTTAGCTAAGAAATGCAACCTCCAGACTCAGGAATTATGGAGTCTGTGGCTGAGTACAGCTGATTCCGAAAATCAGAGCCACACTCTCAACTGCAGCTAATACCACAGAACCAATGTGGGCGTGCCCCCAGGAACTGGAACAGAAAACACACCCACCACAGTCTCACAGCTCTGCCTGCAGCACAGCATGGTAAGGATGACTGAGGTGAGGAAAGGGCTTGTGGGAGGGCAGAAACGCCCATGAACAGGACAGGACAAGGGAAGAAAGAGGAGGAAGGCGCCGATGAAAGACTGTGGAAACCTGCCATCTGGACAGTCAACAGGGTTTGTTTTCCAAAGTTCCCCGAACTGCTGCCACCGAAGATCACCCCTGAGGATTTTTCAAGAGGGATTTTGCTAGAAATAAAAGAATGTAACCTTTAAAAAGTGGATTTCAGCACACAGAACTTGCTGTCCCCGGGGGTGCTGGCACTGCAACTGGAACTGGGGTGAAGGCTGGGATTTATGAAGGGAGCACAGCACGTCTCGGAGAATATGGCAAGGTTTGAGCACTTCCATGAAAGGCGAGCAACCTCTGCACAGGCCGCTCCCACTGCTGCCCGGGCTGGCTATGTGAGCACCAGCTCTGCAAATGTAACTCATTCCTCAGTGCTCCCTATTGGTTGCCAAAGGAATGAGGTCATGGGAGAGCTTCAAAACTGGACCGAGAAAGTGACAAAGACACAATGCCACAATATAGCTGTCATTATTAAAATTGGACAGCGATGGAATTTTCCCAAGTCCTGTGACCACGGAGACGGGATCTACACAGGGAAGCTTTACGGCAACACACGCAAACAGCAGCACTAAATAACAAACCCTAGTGAAAGTAGGACGTCTGTCTTCCCTTAGTTAAGGATGACAATTTTGAGCAACTGGCTAGAACAGGTCGCTTTATTGTTGAGTTCGGGTGGGGAGGGCAAGTATATTGATTATATATATTCGCAGTTTTCTGTAGCGGAGGCAAAGAAATACAATTCCACAGTAAGTGTGGTTTATCAATGATGCTAACCAGGAGATTTTTGAGACAGAAAAGGGGCTCTTTGAATAATGACACTGGGAACACCAGGAAGTAAAAATCACCCCCTTAGATGGGTTTAGAATTTCCATTCATGCTTTTGGTTTCCAAAGGGCCATGACTAATGAAATAATAGAGTCCTTTATGTTCCCAACCCCAATATGTGGTAGGAAGATTTTACTTTGGGCTCAGGAGGATAAAATGGGCAGAGGGAGTCTTTGCAGAGAGGTCCGCTCGGGAACAAGGCTCCCAGCGCCTCATTTCCTCTTTAAATAATGGCTCACTGCCTGAGCTGAGTCCCTGGGAAGCTTTTAAAAATAACCCAGGCTGGGGCTCACCCCAAACCACATCAATCTTCGTATTTCAATTTTTCTTCTAAAAAAATCACTGTTAATTGTTTCTGATATATCTGGAAATGTCAGAATAAATCTAGGTGAACACATTTCTCCCACTCCTTTCTGGAGTTCTCTCCCATGGATAGGAGCCCAGGCAGGATGAGGCACTGAGGCTCCTAGGAGAAACCAAGTTCCTCTCTTGTTGCTGGTCTCTGATTTACCCCACAGCCGTCCTTTTCTGACTGTAACTCGGGACAAAGGTCTGGGAGAGGAGGAGGACGGTGGCACAGAGGCACAGAGGTTAGGCACAGATGCTCAAGTCATTTCCTGGGCCCCTCAGGGTGATGACATGCACATGGGGACCCTTTCCCATAGCCTCGGGAATGGGCTATGGGAGACCTTAAGGATTTCTTATACAATCCTATGATTTCTTATACAATTCACCACACTTCAGGCCAGCAGCAGAAACAGCATCTGAAGAAACTTAATGGAGGATTTGTATCTTTATCCACAAAATACAATGAAAGTCATCTTACTAAAAAGCTATGTATATTTCCTGCTGAGGGAGAAAAGCAGATGCAGTTCCAGGAACTCTTTGGTAAGGAAACAAAAAGCCCAACAATTCTGTCTTGTTCTTCCCACTAAGTGGCAACTTCAGCCTGGATCTGGCACATGAATCTTTGGGGTTTGACGTGGAAGGTCTTAATGATGCCCCTGAAACTGGGGTCTAGTTTAAGTTTCCTGATGGAAAGTAAAACCAATTCCCTTTGCTCTGCACTGGCTCATGAAGTCTTTTGTTATTTTTGCTATGCTCTATTGTGTTTAATGAAAAACTTCTTATGAGCCAAAGCTTCGAAGAGGCTGTTTACAGCTGGGTTTTATGAAAATCACAGTCAGGGATTGGAAGCAGAAATAAAATTGATGATATCTGTATTGGCGAGACACAGAACAGAGTCAACTCTCCCATGCATTCTGTGTTTTCATTCTCATTTGCATTCTCACCTCACGTAACATTTATAAACTCAGCTCTGTTCACATTTTTTAACAGCCCACCACTCCCCCACGACCACACACTCCTAGTCACTGTAGACCATTCTGGGATCTGTGTGGGGAGATTTTTCAATGTACTTCCCTCTCTGCTCCTACTGAGTTACAACTGGTCAAAGTTTTGTCCTTTCAGTAGGCTGTGAAGAATGTCAAGGGGCCTCCATCCACACTTCATGCAAGAGTGTGGCTCTTAGCTATAGGGTAGACACCAGCCAGACTCATCACTGATCATACTTGGACTCAGAGAAAGGAAAAGTGGGTACCGTTCATTCTGGGTTTCTGAAAGGAAACTTATAATCTTCCTTTTCCTTTGTAAAATGAAGTCAGAAATTCTTGGACAGTTCAACTGTTATTCTCTTTTATTCTTCCCTAGCCCTGCCTCTCCCAGCAAATTCCAAGGGTGATAAGAACACAGACACCTAGAGGGTACAGCCAGCCACCTAAAACCACACAGGAAGGAGGAGGGGGTGGATACTGCCGCTAGGTGTGGAGATAGGTGCTGGTGTAGCCGGATCCCGGGGTACTCCTAGCAACCACCAACAGCTATTTGAACCCACCAGACCAAATGCTCCAGTCTTCTCTCAAGCGCCAGCTCAGAAGGGGCCACACGAGTGGTTTATTTAGCACAAAATGTGGGGAAAGTCAGGACAAGGACCCAACATCTGATGCCGACGTACCATTTTTTGAGAGAGGCAAAGGGAGGCCTACTTTCGGCGAAAGCAGAGCGCTGACTGGGCCTATTTTTCCCAGTTGGATCTGACTGGTTTGGATTTATAAACACGAGAGACCTTTATTCTCATTTGGGGGTTCTGTCCGAGGCTAGAAAAGGAATAGCTCCCATAATGAGACTGTGCAGAAAGCAGTAGCAGAGTGGACGCCAACTCAGTTCCAATGCCACTGCTGTGTCTGAATAGGACAGAGGGATCAGAGCCCCTTGGTCTGGCCTGTTAGAGACACAAGCAGTGGCATGCACCAGCAGTGCCTCAGTTCCTTGTCTGAAGGGCACTCTTGTCCTGGGGCTGCGATACACACATTTTTGGTTTATAAACCAGTGCTAGGCTGGCCAGGTTGGGGGCCCAACTCAGGAAGCTTTATACTCACCCAAAAGACTAACACGTAGAGCGAGGACAAACTCACAGGGTAAGCTCCACTATAGCTCTTGAAATGTGGTGAGAATTACAGTAGACCTCAGGGCTTTCTTGTTCATTCAGTCAGTTCTTTATGATATGCAAAGGCGACTCTAATACTGAGCAAATCATTAGAATAAAATCTGGGACCCCATAATGTACAGTTTGTCTTTTTCTCAGACACCCAATAGCTTCATGGTTTCCATTTGTAAGACTGGACTATACTGTTATAAATACAAGAGCAATGCCTGAAGGACTCTCAATTTTTTCATAAAATGAACAAGTGAGACGTGTGGACCACGTTCACTGGAAGCTATATAGTTATATAGTTATTCGGAAGCATTCAGTTAGTAGCAGTATACGGATTCAACCAGGAAATTAGCCACAGAAATGTCACCTATATTGTTGCCTTTGCCACAGACTTATGTGGCTACAGCTGAAGTTCAAGCTACTATTATCAGCTATAATCAGTTAAGTTAAGAGAAAATAAACATAGTTCCTGAATAAAAGTCCAGGTGTAAGCTAATCTAGAAAGTTCACTTCCCTTTAGTTAATATGAATATCTGCTATTGGGCTAAGCCAGCGTCCTTAGTTTGTCTATTTGCCTCTGCCTACTAGTTTCCTGAAAGCACCTTTGCTAATGTCTTTAGGGAGCTGGTGTCTGTATTGAGCTGTCAAAAATCCCTTGCCCACTTCTCCTGTAGCACCAAGACTATTATAGTAATTTATACCAAGGGAATTTTACCAAATAGCAAAGGCAACTGAAGGATAATGCACACACGACAAATCCCTGGAAAGCAAATCTGCCAATCAATCAAGATGCACAGAGGTGGGGGTGGGGGGTACCTTGGAGACGGACAGTTCCTTAGATTTAGACTCAAACAGATGCTCCAGCCTGGACGTATCCACCTTAATGGGTTCCAGTTTCGACCACAGGAATTCCGGCAGCGACGGTTGTTCTTCACGCGGCCACTTCGAAAGGCCGCACTTCATTCCAGAAGAGACGGATGGTCTTCTTTTTCTTGGTGAATGCTGGCTGACCCCTAGAGGTCTGGGGCCACCCTGAGCCCTGAGGAGCACTGAACACTGGAGGCGGAGCCAATAAATTACCTGGGGCTGGAGGGGGGGCACGCCGTCCAACAGGGGCGGAGGGGGGAGGGGGCGGCAGGCCCAGAAAGATAGGTGGAGGAGGGGTGGTGGCCCCCGAGGCATCCCTGGGACCCAGGTCCACGTCCAAGACATCGATGTCATCTTCTTCGCCCAGGTCGGTGAAGTCCATGTCTTGGATCTTGAGCTCCCTGGGGTTGGCCAGGAGCTGGTCCCAGATGTAGTCCGACTCTGTCTTCTGCGGGGCTGTGGCTTTCTCTGGGACCATGTCATCTGGCTCAGTCTCAGGGCCGAGGTGGCTCTGCCCAGATCCCCGCTGTTGAATTTCTCCGCGAAGGCCTTCACACTGCCCCGTTGTCCAGGCAGCCCACATCCACCCTCCGCACGCCCTCGTCCTGAGCCAAGGAATTGGCCTGCAGCGTGGATATTCTGCTGGCCAAGCTGGCCACTGCCTCTGCCCCTTGCTCGGTCCTGCCAGCCTCGCCCTCCTCCTTCTCCTCCTCCTCGTCCACGGGCTTTCTGGTATGGGCATACAGCATGTCCAGCATGAACCGCTTGTTGGTGAGGATGTCGCCACACTGCTCATTTACGCCGGCATCCCTGCGGCTGGAGGACCACAAGCCTGGAAACAGAAAAGGGAGAAGATGAGCCAGTGACTGGAACCTCCCCAGAGGCAGCTGAGAACCAGTGGGGGCCCTAATGGGTTCTTTGTGGAGGAGCTTCCCACAGTCCTGAAACTCAGCCCTGTCTCAAGTCCAGGTGCTGCTCTAGGACCCAAACTCCTGTGTTTATCCTCACTTTTCCTCACCTAGCCATGATGGCTGGTCAGCACCCACTCACTCCAGGTCCGGAAGGGGCTTGTGTCCTAACTAGCACAAGAAGACAGGGATGAGGCCCCGTCACCCTGGCCAAGTGAGCAAAAGTACACCGAGTTACCTATCACTCTCACCTGCATCAGTGCACTCCGAAGTGCCCAGACAAATGTACAAACCAAGCCACGGGTCACACCTGGACTTTACTGACATTTGTCCACAGGGCATGCTCGGCGCTGCCCGGTCGCTGCTCATTCATAACCTCTCCTCACAGTTTTCCACTCTTCCTCTCTCTGAACTCCCCAACCGCTCTAGCCGGACACAAAGAGGACTTTGCTTCCTTTCAGCTCAAGAGATGAAGCTGCAGGTGCTCAGAGCCTCCCTTCCACCTCGCCTGCCCCTGCAGCCCAGCTCCGATGGCAGCAGCCCCAGCGCCTCCCTCTGAGCACAATCAAGGGCAACACATTCTTCATCAGAAAACCTTCGCAGCAGTACTCGGATCTGCATCTCCCCGCCTCCACCCGCCACACCCTTGCACCGGCACACTAATAGGGTCCATGTTCACATCCTCCCCATCGCAAAAGCAAAACCAGCTTTCTTGATCCCACTTACCTCTCCAGCTAGAATCCAGATTTTTTTTCTTTTATTGAATATAAAGTTGGTTGCAAGAGTGGCTTTGCTCACTACCTCCGATTTCCTTATTCTCTCCGAGTCCAGTCTAGTGAATTTTTTTCTCCCTCTACCTTTCAGAAGATGCTCCAAGGTCTTTACTTTACTAGAGTGGGTGGAACCTCTGACACACACTCTTCATTCTCACTTTCGGGACATCATGCACATGCACACCAAGTTTGCTTCCTTTTTTTTGTCATCAATAGTAGATTTTTATTTTTTTAAATTGTTTTTCACTTCGATATGGCTTGAAGTATCTATTTATTTGTTAAGTCACCATGATTTAAGAGATTATTCACAGCCGAGTTTTAGGTAAACAGTGTTCCAGCATCAATCCCACCACCAGCGTCAACTTCCCTTTACCAATGTTCACAGTTTCCTTCCCCTCATCAGTTTGCATCTTGACAGGCAAATTTTTTAAGTTTGGTTGTTAAAGTTTGGGCCTCCTGATGTCAGTGTTGTTGACTGTGGTTTGGATGTTTAGCTATACCATTCCTTCATTCCTTTATACCACTGATGTACCTTCCCCCACATGATTTCTTTCCTTTTCGTTACAATACTCTGGGGTCCAAGGTGATCAAGGCATCCTCAACCCTCACCACTGCATTCTCTTGTCCATTTATTTGAAATACCACTTATAAGTAATAGTTTTCTACATATTCCTTCTCTGTCTCCTTGCTGGTTCCTCCTTATTTTTAACCTTTTCATGTCCTTGAACCTCTTTTATCCACAGTCATTCTCTCTGGCCTCATCTCCCGTAAGCTCAAGGCCTTAAATCTTACCCACACACATTTCTTGACTCTGAGAGGGCACCTACTTCCATCTTCCTGCCAATTCCTAAAACCTTCCACCCTACGTCCAGCATTCCCATTAGCTAAATTTCCATATGACATCCTCAGTCCAACCACCTGGACTTATCACTTCCCCTGCCATGACTTTAGGATGAGCCAACATGGTTTCTTGCAGAAAACACTCTGGGAGTCCCCTCACTTGGGGGTGTTGTGGGGGGCACTTCCACTCATCATTACAGTGTGTTCTTAATGCAACAGCCAAGCAATGTGTCTGATCATCTCTCTCTGCTCAGTCTCCTCATTTTCTCATTTTATTGAGGGAAGAAGCCATTGGTCTTGCAAAATTCACAAACTTTGTTTCATTTCCCCTTACTTCTCACCTCTTACTACCACCTGTCACCCAAGATAGTGGACATGAACCTCTTTCACTATAGAATCTCCTTGGTCGTCCCAGGTATCCCCAAGTGTGGTCCAGCTTGCACAAGAATGTCAGCAACGGGAACTGAACTCAGCTCTTGCTCCTAGGGCATGCCACCATGAAAGTTCCTGCCTTTTTTTCCCACTGAAATTTCTCTGTGGGAGAGAGAGGGAGCAAACTTTCCATTGGTGCCTTTCCAGGGAAGGGCAAGTGTTACTAGCCGAAAGACACTGTGCTCAGCTGGGAAATCCTTCCCTTAATCCCTTGACTATGGAATGGGTTCCATTGGGACTTTACCGCTATGCCATTCATTCAAGTTCCAAAGTTACCTGAACCCTCTATTCTGGTCAATATTCAAGGTAATCTCTGCTTTCTTTCCATCTTCCAGAGTCTTCCTATCTGTTATGATCTATTAAATTCAGGGATTTGGTATCTTAGCTGTCAGAGGGGAGGACACAGGGGCAAAGACCTTCTCCAAGTTAGCCAGGTGACTATATATTCAGCCATTACTGTGAACCCATATTACTTTCTGGGCACTAAGCAAGGAATCGAAGCCTCACAATGAACAAGTTCGAGATCCCCTTCTCACAAAGCTTACATTCCAGTAGATATAAGGGGTGAGTCATTGCAACTATACAGACTCTTTTTAGAGCAGAACACAGGAAACTAAGAAAACCACAGGCCCAGATTAAGGAGTGTCTCTGAAGTTGTGCAAATTCATATTCAAGAACAGATAAAATCATTAGTTATACAATTGGAGATACTCTCGGCTGCCTTTGTGATTTAACTGAGAAACCGGGCAGCAAGAAGTGGGAGGAGGGGAGACTTGCCCTCATTCCACAGCTACTGACTCCTGCAGACAGCGGGAGGATCAAGAGCAAATCTGCCACAGCAAATAAACGTGATGAGAACTCTTAGAGCATCAGGGCAGCACAGAAAAGTCACTGCAAAGCCCCATTTCCAAATCTATGTATTTGGATATCTTTAGCTCTTGGTAGAAAGTCAGTGCTTCTTCACTGTCAACAACCTCATTTTTAGAAAATTGTCCTTATTTGGAAGAAAACCGAATAATTTGATCCAAGAAGTTCTGTTCTATGCCGTATTTTCACTAATCCACCATGCTATTATATTTTAGGTCTGCTAAGCTAGTTATGACAAAATCAGTTTTTAAAGTCATTCATAATAAATAAAACATGATTCGGGGCCAGTCAAGATTTACCTGATACCCTGTGCTTTGGCCAAAGTTACACTGTATCTAACAACAAGAAGAATTCGGAAGGCAAAAAGCAATCTGACTTTCTAAGGTACTAGATTTTAAGTGACTGTGTAATCCCTCTTTGCACACACATCTTCAGGCAGACATGAGACTTTTGATGCAGTCACTCCTAAAATGCAAACTACCTGTCAGCCCCTCCTTTCTCTGCATCATCATGAAACAAAGAGACAGAAACAAAGGGCCAGCAGATGAGGCACCCCAGCGTGGGGTTCCTGGGCCCTGTCCATTGCCGAGAGGCTTTCTTACCTGCTCCCCTGTCCCGGGCTGCTCTGTCCTCCTTGTCCTCCCTCTCTAACGTGCTGCTGGAGGACGAGATGCTGGACGCAGAGCAGTTGTCCCTCTCGTTGACTTCCTCGTTCTGCCTCTCTTTCTCACTGAGAGAGGCTCTCTCTTCTGGCTCTTGTTCCAGTGCTCGCTCCGGCTTCGCTCTCTGCTCCAAAGCGAGCAGGGGCTATTTCCAGGTGGGCCTCATCGGTGGTCTGTCCCACATCTGCCTTTACTCCTGCTGCAGCCTCTGGCTCAGGTTCGGGATCCCTGGTACCTACTGGTGAAGACAACAATGGAGATATAGTCACGATGAGGGTTTCTTGGAAATAGGAAGCACAAACATTGATTGGTTTCTCTGTGATATACACCCAGACCTCGTTTGTGGTGTTTATTTGGCCTTGTTTGTGGCCAAATAAGTTCCATCCAGTTTACACACAGGCAAGAACTGTATTTGAAACAAGGAAGAGGAAGGAGGGGGAGGATGGATGAGGGTGGAGTGGGGGGAAGCGTGGCGGGGACTGACAGTTAGAATGACCCCTGGCTAAGTCAGCCAAGAAGGAAAGGAAACCTGCACCTTCTACTAAATTGAACTCTGCTCTGCTCACACGCTCAACGAACCGGGGGAAACATCCTCCCAGAACTCTCTAAGACCCCCTCCCACAACATAGCCTTCTGATGCACAGGGCCACGGACTCTGCTAAGTCATGCTGATTTCTGCCCCCTAGACATGGTGAGATACTACATGAATGCCGCTTGGAATGTTTTGTATGCGGCTCTTGGCTATAAAGAGAGAGAGAAACAAATACATACCTTTGCACCTCTGCAGGGAAAACTGATAAATAACAGTTTGATGTGCTCCCAGTGGCTAAACCAACAAGGCCTGCCACTCTCTTCCTGGATTAGGCTTGCTTAGACTGTGAATAATTTTGCAAGCTCTTCACAAACATCCCTCAAGAGCTCGGGACCATTTTCAAGTTTATCAGAGCAGAGGTGTGCGTGCCAGCGTGGCCCAGGTGCAACGCTCATGGCAGCAGTCCCGCGGCTTTGCATGTTTGGGCTGAGCGCCACACACAGCTGTGAGCGGGGCATAATGGCAAAATGATTGGAAAGATGAAAAATCTGGAGCTAATTGCTGTGTGTGAAGGCCACGGGAGGGCAGTCTTGAAGGTCTGACCTGCAGGACTGGGCAAAGCCACATGGCGGGGACACCAGCAGCTCTCCCCCAAGCTTCTCTGCACACGCTGCTCAAAGCAACAGAAACTCAGGCTGGCAGCGTCACCACATGGCGGGGACTATACATAGGCTGATGAGCCCCCACCAGAACTAGTAGATTGGTCGTGCTCTCTGTGGGGGCACCCTCATTTTAGGGCAGGGGGGACAGCTGGGGATATAGAACAGACCCTCCCCCAGTGGGCTGGGCAGGGCAGAGCTGTGTGAGAGGAAGGTTAGAGCCACACTAGGCAAAAGGCCCCGCTCCCTCAGCTGCTAGCAAGAACTCCTCTGCCAGGCCGTGCGTCCTGTCCTTACATGCCTTTCTCTGAGAAAGGGTGAGGGAGCTTGGATGGAGAAGGCGATTCCAGCCTCTTTTTCCAATCTAGGGTAACTTTCAGACAGCACTGGAGAGAAATTGTCCTCCTGGGAATTCTGTCCACCCCCCAAGTGCCCTGAAGGTAAGGGCAGGGCAGTGAGGCCAGTGGGCTCTCCATTCCTTTCCCAGTGGCTTCTAGACACAATCCCAACCTTCTGTTGGGACCCACTCAGACCTCATGTGGGGGTTTTATTCCCAGGGAGACTAAAGGAAGGGAAGCAAAGAGTAGCCCTCCGTGGGCAGAGATGGGTTGAACAGAGCTTCTTAGCAAGGGGCAAGGGCAGCTTCCTGAGGGCACAGAAGCCCTGCTGGCAGAATCAGGAGGCAGCCAACTGGATCTGGGAGGGGGTTACTCCGGGCTGAGCATGCGCCCAAGAGATGTGCACATGGGTTCAGGCCTTGTCTCTGGAACTGAAAACCTGGGCAAGGGACTAGAATGAACCACACCGCACTTCAGAAACACTGACTTTTGGGATTGCTTTTCTTTTCATCTGATAACAGAGCGTTTAGCAAAGAGATCCACAGCCCTGGTCACTTTACAAGCGCAGCAAAAGGCACGGTTTCAGTGAGAGCAGTGTCATCATTTGGTTGACAGAAAGCATATGTTCTTGCACACATTTACTTCACAATAGCCACATCAAAACGAGAATGTGTTTGCAACAGCCCCGCATGTGGCATGCGTTTTCATTTTAATTGGGGAGCATATGGTGAAAAACTGGCAAGGTGCCTCTGTGGGGCTGCCTCACCGGCTGGGAGGTGCAAGCAGTTGGGGGCCAGAAGACTGTCTACCCACAATCTCTGGGAGACTGGGCAAAGCAAGGAGCCATGGGTCGAGGGGTCTTGACTGCAGGGTATACACACTCCACTCCCCGATTCCTTCCCCTTCTACAGTGCCCTGCGGAGCAAGAGGCAGCCTGGACAGATATGGTAGCCCCAGGTGGCTCTGGAAAAGCTGAACCCCCTAAAGTACAGACACTGTAAGTTCTCCCCACCATGTTAATGTGTAACGTTGTAAACCCAGACAATTCCCCGTGTCCATCAACCCATAGCGTAGTTTCTCATGACTGCTGGGGAGGAAGGTGTCTTCAGAACTGTTGGTCAGAACTAATGATTAGGGTCCCAAGGGTCTGACTGCAAGCTGATGGTACCAACGGCTATTCCAATGATGAACCGTAATAACCATAGTCCTCCAAGGCAAGCTCACCCAGATGCAGAGCAAAGAAGCATAAAGCGCAAAACACAAAAAGCTGCTGGAGGCGTAACAGCAACTCATAGCGTTTCTCTCTGAGCTCTCCGCTTGGCCCCATGGCACAGGACATAACTATCAACAGGGCGACAGGTTACATGTGGCCAGGTTCCCAAGAGAAGGCCCTGGATGACAAGTGAGAGTCCTGGGAAGAAGCAGGACCCAGGAAGCACCCTACTTTAGTTGCTTTAATCAAACCTGCAAGCAGCTAGGACAAAAGGTGCCCCAGGCCTGTGACCTCCCATGCATGTCCCAAAGTCCCAGCATGGACCTGTGTCAGTCTTTGCTACCAATTTCTCACCAATAGCTAAAAAGGTCTAGGGCAACACACTTGGATTTCAGAGCTTTCCTCTCTTCCTCATTCCCTTCCATGAGGGCATTCTCTGCCTCTCCCTCTCTCTCCTTCCTTTGCAGTGATTGCTCACAGCCCTGCCTGCTGGCCACTGGGCTCCCAGGGGGGGACGAAGGATCATTCCTCACCCAGGAAACAGGAGCAACTGGGCAGAAGACTTTAAGGAAACTGAGTCATTTGTCCAAGGAAGGGTTTAAGGGCTCCCAGCTCCCCACATTGCTAGTCCCAGCATGCAGCGAGCCTCTCCCTGGCCCAGAGATGGTGTTGGCAGAGAGAGACACACTGACACACACGATAGACCCCTTGTCATGGTGAAGAGACCATCAGATTCTTCCATGGTTGGCTTCTGAATAGCAGCGGTGTGAAAGCCCTATAAGTATGGAAGACCCTGGTCCCCAACTCTCACCAGAATGTTAAAAAGAATGCTAAAAAAACCCACATAAGTGTGGAGCAAATGTCTGGTACCCCAAGGGAAGATGTCAAGGGTCTTTGGCAAGATCTGAGAGGGGACAGAAGTGCCACTGTGAAATGACAGTTGAAGGGTTGAAGTGATAATCCAGCGGGTAGGGTGTTTGCCTTGCATGAGGCCAGGCCCAAGTTCTATGCCTGGCATCCCATATGTCCTCCAAGCACTGCCAGGAGTAATTCCTGAGTGCAGAGCCAGGTGTGAGCATTGCCACACCTGAGCATTGCCAGGTGTGACACACAAAGCAAAAAAAAAAAAAAAAACACAGTTGAGGTCAAGGATAACAAGGGACTAAAGAGGGAAACATGAACATGAGAATATTCTGGATACAGAGAAGGGCAGAGCCTGGCAAGCTACCCATGTTGTATTTTACATGCCAAATACCAGTAACAATTATAGACCTCATTCCCATGACTTGATGGAATGGTTTGAGGCTCTTTATGTTCCTGGAGCAAGCAGGTGCCCTTGGGCTATCTCGAATGAGACAGGAAGTATTGAGATCTTACTGGTGCCCGCTCAAGCAAATCGATGATCTATGGGAAGACAAGTGATACAAGTGATATAGAGAAGGGAGGGAGAAAGGAAAGACGTTCACATAAGGGGCAGATAGGATGGGCCTTTGGGTTAAGAAAATGTCACATTCCATTTTCTAAGAGAATGCCCCCCACCTAGAGCAAACACTTTGATGCTCCTGGGAGCCATAGAGGAGACTCCTGATCTCTGTGGCATAAACAATCCAGGAAGCAAAGTCTGTAGGCGCAGGAATGAAGGAAGCAGCACTGCCTGTCAGCTGGGCTCTAGCAAAGACAAGCGATGACTGGTGTCATGGCAGAGAAGGGGCTGGGATTGGGCTTGAGCATGGAGGGAGGGTCCATCCCAAGCTCGCAGGGGAGGTGCTGGGTGAGCAGAGGAGGGGCAGAGCTGTCTTGAGAGCAAAGACCTCTACGAAGCCCCCCAGGGCCTCATAGGAAGTTCTCCACTCTCAGAAAGCAGCCAGTTGGGGGAACGGTCAAAGCTGTGCCCAGGTACCCGCCCCAAGGGGCAGGGTAACTCTAAACAGCCCCATTCTGTCCTCAAGGCAGGCTCAGAAGTGACAGGGCAGGAGCTACCAGGCTCCCTGCTTGTGCCCACACCCAGGGCCCACTGTCTCCTGACCTTGACAGGAGTCTGAAGTGAAAGGAAGATGGCAAGAAAGGCCTGGGGACATAAAGACATCAGATTGGGAGGGACCGTCCCCAGGAGATCCTGGCAGCAGGCTCAGGAGTCGGGCCCTTGCCAGGTGCTTAGTGCAAAGGGCAGAAAAAAATGGTTTTGGCCACAGCCTGCTCTGACTGGATTCTGAGGGCTTTAAACTAAATATTAAAGTTGAAGTGGGGAAGCATAAGGAGATGTAGTATCTGAGTGAAGCACTAAACATATATGTGTATATATGTATACATATATATGTGTATATGTGTGTGTATATATATATATATATATATATATATATATATATATATATATATATATATATACAATGTACACAATGTGGAAAAATACTAACAAGGTTGAGGGCCCTACAGATTCAGAAGGGACCGGAAACTGGCCATTCCACCCACCAGGAAGGGATTATTCACTCAGAAGAAGCAGTGTGGGGGGAGCACAGGAGCCCCCAGCACAAGCAGCACAGAGCAAGAGGGGAACAGAGGCGCTTGTGTTGAGGATTAGGGAAAGTGACCTGGTGGAGAGAAGAACAGAGGGACGGGTGCTCTCTTCCTGCAGCTCCCAAACTGAGCGGGGAGAGCCTGGGATTCAGCCGACCCAGCCCTGACCATGGCTTCCACAGCTCATTCTTAGCCCATCTGACAGCCCAGCACCACCTCCTTGATGGGTCCTGAAAATCTCACCGAACATCAGCCTCACTTTACCTGACGTGAAAAGCAAACTAACAGTACAGCGGGCACCTTCTGCACCCAGGCACAGTTCGGGGCCACATGCACCTCACACCAGTGAGTTCTCATACCAACAACATGAAGATGAATATTCCATGGGAGAACCAGAGAGCTCTCTGCGTACCCAGCAGGCTGGGGGGCGCTGACACTGCTCCCCCACACCCCAAATCCCTTCTGCTCTATAGCGGAAGGCTGACTGCACTAGAGACCTGCCTTTGTATTTGGTTCCTGCTCTCTCCCAGATCCTTGGGCTCCTGGTGGGAGAAGAGGCAGAAGGATTTATATGGCTGCTCCCTTTGTGCGGAACTACAGTTGGGTACAGGTTGTAAGGCTCTGCAATGCTTAGGAAGTCAACCTCAGTCCGTCAATGCAAAGCTGTTGAGCACAGTAGTGCTCAGAGAAAACCCAGGGCTATGCTCAGTGGTATTTGGGGGACCAGAGAATCAGCTCTGCTCCTTGCACACAGAAGAGTTGCCTATGCGCCTAGTAAAGGCACTATTACCGTTCCTAGAGCTCCCCGTGCCCCGAGGCTAAACTCTTCTCATGTCCAGCCCACTCCTACACCAAGTTTCTCCAGCCTGGAAGCAAGAGTCCTGTGACGGTTTCCAACGCTGCTCTCTCGGGGGCTCCTCAGCCCCTTCTGTACCGGGCCTTCTCCACACCTCGGAACACAATTCCTTCCACGCCATCTGCTGCTGAGGACCTTGCTGACTAAATGCAAACAGAGCTGGGGGGCATGGAATTGCGTCTGGCCTCACTGCAACTCTTGAGCTGGTTGTTAATCATGAGTTACACACTGTGGGGGTGACTTAGGCAGCAATGGCAAAGTATATCATCAGTCCTGAAAGAACCCAGAACGAAACACGCTGTGGGCATGAATGTTTCAGTTCTGCTTTTATCACTGTCCCGGACAGCTGGGTCCTGAGGGTCCCATTGGAATTGTTTGTCATGCAATTTTTCTTTGAAGAGATAAATTGTTGGTAGAAAAGATCTGAGCTTATTAAGTCTTCGGGTGGCTTCAGTGGATTTCGGTCTGTGTTGGGTTCTTGGTGGCTTTGCCAGGGCCTGGCTTTCTGGCAGGACTTATGAAACCAAGGAGAGAGGCAGCCAGTTCTATAATAGTTGCTCCAAACTATGCAGAATTCAGAGACCTCCCCAGTTCGAAGCTAATAACTAACACCATCAACTAAACTTTAGTTTAATCACATAAATGTGAGAATGGTCCCAAGAGACAAAGCTCACAACTTGGAAAATTCTTTAGGCTTGGCCTTTGGTGTTAGGCCAGTTGTTGCTAAACTGCTCACTCTGTTCTGTTCCAGAGCAGGGGCTCTCAACCTCCATCCTATGAATGTCTGGGTTTGATGGGCTGTACCATGTACTTCTGTATCCCTTTATCGCTTCTCCCAGTCACAGTCTCCTTTAGAACAACCAAAATCTCTCCAGACGGTAGATGCTCCTGGAGCAGGTTCGCCCCGGACTAAAAATCACTGATCTCTATCACCTGCAAAATACTGATTTATAAGTGCAATCAATTTGTACGTTTTCAAAATTGAGTGTAGCCTCCAGATTCAAAGATCCGTTCTCTGGCATACGCCGCCCCTTAAAATGGAACCATACAGTCAAAATTCCTTCAAGTCTCCTAGAATGTGCTGCTTCATAGATCACATACCTACTCTCATAGTTTCAATAATTAAGGCTTCATTTATCTTCAGTGGGATGCTATAAGAAGTCTTAGGCTTGCAGTTATGGGTTATCCAAAGAAAAATACAAATCCTTAAGCTCTAAAATCACATGTGACACAGCATTCATTCATTCATGCAACAAGGGATCCACAGGAATCAGGGGGCCATCAAGAAACAAACACAGATCAATGGTCTTCCTTGCTCCCATGGGCTCATATACCCCCCATTGAATGCTGACACAGTTGAATGCTGACACATTCCAAAAAACAAAAACAACAACCAAGAAGCCTGTGTAAATGATCCGTTTCTCTCCTCTCATTTTATTCTGAAGATAATGCTTCTTGGGGGCACCTGATTAACCCTGTCTAAAACTCTGCCATAATACCATATTATCAATTTTCTATAAACAGAAAATGAAAAGTCATTTCAGATGATTGTGTCATTGATGGCCAAACTCAAACCTCATGACCCTCGATATCAACCCCCATTGTGAAAACTTCCTTTGAGATTAAATTCCTTTCCAAGTGCGGATAGGTCTACCCTTGTTCAAACAGTGCCAGCCAGGATGGACAACACGACTTGTTTGTCCAGTCATGCCAGGAGGGCTCGTGGAGCCACAGGCCTGTTTTCATAAAACTGCATGCAGGAAGACAAGGGCAAAGCCCGATCCCAAGCTGGAAACGGCACCTCTAACTCTGGTCAATTCACTGATGTCAAAACAAAAGTTGCTATTTTGGAGGGGACACATTCTCAAAAATAGATGATCCTGAATACTAGCACCTAGAAAATAAATTGAGCATGTTTTTGTTTTTGCTAATTCATTTTTTTCAGGACTCAGACAATGAAGTTACTTTTAATTTGATGTTCTAGACTGCTTAGTCACAAAATTAAGCCATTCTATAATTATTTCTTGAGACCGTTCACCTGGCAGGTACAGCGCTTGGCCCATGAAGTCAGATGTGGAAAAGTGTGTTCCCTCAAATACTGGTTAGGCTAAAAGTCATCTGAGGCCAAGAGACAGTATGAGATCACAACAACCAAGAACTAAAGAGCACTTCAGTGCTTCCTTCTAGCAAAGGCTAAACCCAAGCAGAACCAGCTGATCAGTGTGTGACTGCAGTGACCTCTTATATTTTTTAAATTCTATTGTACCACTGTGAGATAAACAATTACAAAACTGTTCATGATTAGATTTCAGTCACATAGTGTTCCAGCACCCATCCCTCCACCAGTGCACATAACCCACCACCAATATCCCCTGACTCCCTCCCCTCCCCTCTCTCTCTCTATCTCTTTCTGTCTCTCTTCTCTCTCTCTCTTTCCCGCTTCCTCCCTCTCCCTTCACCACTTACATCTACCTGATAATGGTGTGGCTTCCACTCAATCACTGACTCAATTACCTGCACTAGTAGCAGATCCACTCACAAGAGATGGAGAATGTGCTTACACTAAGGAGAGTTTTACATGTGGTTTAATAAATATCTTAACATGCCAAGAATCATCCTCTGAATTTTCTCCCTCCTTTAGAATTAGATCAGAGGTCTCCAAACTTATTTGGCCTGCTGCCCCTTTCCAGGAAAACAAGCCACCAAACTACTTTAAGTGAATATACAGAAAGTTCTCCCCTGAACTGCACCTGAGGCTGTATCTGTCCCTGGATCACTCGCAGCCCTCAGACCCCTGGGGAGAAGGGCTGGCCAGACTTTTCCATTCGGAGAGAAACTGAGTTCCCTCTTCAGAGAGAAATGGCCCAGATGCATGACATTAACTCTCAGCAAACATTCCGCTCTACATTAGGCTACCATCATTTCTTTAATCTTTATAGAGAACCTTTCCAGTCAGAGCTGTGTTCGCCATCAGAACCTTAGGAATAATTGCTTCTGCGTACAAGGGAAAAGCTACCTCTGTGGGCTGATATACTGCTTTGACCATACATGGGGACTGTTTGTTCATTCTAGACTCCTTTGCTAAATGTGAATTCTGCCTCAAGCACTGAGAGAAATGGAGGTGTATAGGGCCCTTCTGAAGAACACGCTGATAAATGGGTGTGGGGACTGTTTATTGTCACTGTGTGGGTCAGAAATACACAGGATACAAAGAACACACAAAAGATGAATCAATCTAGGCTCTAGAGAAGATGTTTCAGTGAGAGGTAAACGAGAGCCCAGTGGGTACCCAACCTTAACAGGGCACTAGAACAGAGGCAGGCCTGAGAGAACAGTGGCCTTTAGGTATCCCATAGTCACATGATACCACAGCGCATACTTCTCTATGGGTCTCTCAGTCTGCAACCCTGCAAGCAGAGATGTTTCTCTGCTCTGAACTATCCAAGAGAGTGCACAGCAAATAGCTTTGGCAGGCAGAAAAAATGTCTCTCTCGGGACAAACAAACATAAGAAACAAAGAGAAAATTTGAATAAGGGACAATGTCTCCTCTGAAACAAAGGGAATCACTGTTTAATGTCTCTGCTAAAAGACTTGGGGTTCCTGAGCTTTAGGGTCCATTGCTGGATCAAGCAGAAGGTATCCATCAGCAGTTATCACTTGGGTCTAGTCACCCCATGTATTTCTGGGGTGTCTGGCTTGAGAAAATGGCAAAAAAAACCCTCACTCTAGTTACCATTGCTGCTATGTGAAAACAAATGTGTCTCTGACCTAAGAGTTTCTTGTCTTCTGCCAACATTTGTGAAATTGTGACAAACGAACTTATCAACTCACAATTAGGGGAAAGTCTTGGACCCATAGGAAAGTGATGGAAAGTGATGGCCACCTAACTGTTGGCCACATAAAAGCCTCCTTTAACAACCTTTCCATTATACATAACTATACGTCATAAGTATGCGTGAGCAAGAGTTATACTTTGTTTTTGTTCTGCTTGTTTGCTTGTTTTGGGGCTAAAGCTGACAGTGCTCAGGGGTCACTCCTGGCTCTGCACTCCAGAATCACTCAGGAGACCATATGGGGTGCTGAGGATTGAACCTGGTCGCCTGCATGCAAGGCAAGCACCCTAGCTGCTGTACTATCTCTCTGAACCCCCAGGAGTTATATTTTAAATAATCTAAAAGATTTATGCCTATTTGTTTTAGGACCACACCTGGAGGTACTCGGTGCTTATTCCTGACTTTACGTGAAGGAATCACTCCTGAAGTTTCTCAGGGGACGATATGGGAAGTACTGGGGATCACACCCCAGTGAGCTGTGTATAAAGCAAACACCTTACCCATGTACTATATCGTTAGCCCCAAGTCTCATAACTATTTAATAGTTTAAAATATCGCAAGAAACTACACTGAGAAAAAAAAAAAAAAAACTACGTTGTAGGCAACCATCATTCCTACTGTTCTCCTCAGTGGATGATCCACACATTGTGGAGGGCATCACACAGTGGACGCATTAGTCTTTGGTACAGATGGGCAGCAGAGGGACACAGGGACACCTCTTTCCTGGTTCTTTGAAAGAAGGGGATAACGAACAATTATTTTTTCCTGAAAAGGGGTGTATAGGCCACAGATGTTTGGCAATACCTGCTCTAGACATAGAAAAAAAAATGCTAGAAAGTGCGGCTTTTCTTCACTTTTTGAGACTTGAGAGGTAGTAAGGCAAAAAAAAATGTCCAACGTAAAAATGCACCTGAAGTTTCACAGTGAACAGAGACTTAGTCTTGAGTGGAGATCCTGAGGCAACCTGCTTAGCTGACTGCCTGGCATCAGTGGGCAGCAGTGAGGAGAGGAACGAGGGGTGCAGACACCCTGAGTCACGCATCACAGTGATCTAGTTTCCTGTCATCTCAAGAAATTCTGGGCAGGCAATGTGAGAGAGAGAGAGAGAGAGAGAGAGAGAGAGAAGAGAGAGAAATGGATGAGAGAGGAGGAGGAGGAGGAGGACAAGGAGGAGGAGGACAAGGAGGAGGAGGACAAGGAGGAGGAGGACGAGGAGGAAGAGGACAAGGATGAGGAGGAAGAGCAGCCTATAAAAGATGCATTTCTAAAGTTACATTTCTATGCAGTATGGGGAAGTACTCAGGTAAAAATCAGAGAGGACGTAGCAATCTGTAAGTTTTCAGGGATGCATTAGTGGTGAAAGACACTTGTAAATTCTCATTAGTAGCTTCCTTCTACTGAAAGGTCCTAGACCCAAGAGGAATTCAAGTGTGTGAGCCAGAGAGCACAGAAGGAATGTGTCTCTCTCTAGCTTGCAGGAAATGAAGTTCAATCCTGAGCACCTTTCAAGGACAACAACTACCATCTAATTTTATTTCCCTTTCTTTTTCTTTTCTGTTTTTGGGCCACACTTAGTGGTGCTCAAGGGTGACCCTTGGTCTGTGTAGATCATTGAGAACCACTCCTGCTAGCTCTCAAGTACTTACTATATGGGATGCTGGAGATCAAACCTGGGTCAGCCACATGCAAGGCATGTACCCTACCCAAGGCAAGTACCCCACCCACTGTACTGTTGCTCCAGCTCCAACCATCTACTTTTATTATTTTTTATTTATTTTTTTTGCTTTTTTGGGTCACACCCGGCAATGCTCAGGGGTTTCTCCTGGCTCTGCACTCAGGAACTACTCCTGGCTGTGCTCGGGGGACCATATGGGATGCTGGGGATCGAACCCAAGCAGGCATGGGCCAGCCGCATGCAAGGCAAACGCCCTACCCACTGGGCTATCGCTCCAGCCCCAATCACCTACTTTTTAAATGAGTCATGTCTCCATTTTATTTCCATGAAATATGATACCTAGACCTTGCACCAATTAGGAAGTAGATGCTTTCTGTTTTACCTTTGTGTAGGGACATAGATAGTTTTGATTTTTAATTCTTAGAGTAGCTTTCTCATGAATCACGTCAAAGAAATCTATCCCAATATAACACAGTCTCCTTTTCTCTGATGAGCGAAAATTATAAATTTATTTACCAAAGCCATCCTAAAATAATTGAAAATAGGCTTATTTGATAGGTATTCTGATGCATAACAGCAGGGCTCCAAAAAAAATAAAAGAAGAATAATGAAACCCTTGAATGGAAAGAGAATGAAACCCTTGAATGACGGAGACCATTCCCTATTTACCTAGATTTGGGGCTGATGGATTCCATTAATTATCACCCAGTGCAAATGAGCACACATGTACATGGTTGTTGCTCACATGGGCATGAGTTTCACACAGAGGAAAAATATTCAGACCATCACCACCAAGTCTAGGCAGCATTGGGACAAACATCTGCTATGAGCCACCAAAGGGCCAGATGGGAAATAATTCAAGCACAGACCGAGTTGGCGTTGGGGGGTAGTGGAGTAATTTATATGAAAGTTACAGCAGACTTGGTTGGGAAAAGTTTGCGCTGAAAGAACTCACTAGAGGGCATAGAATGCTATTGTGTGTGTGTGTGTGTGTGTGTGTGTGTGTGTACCTTTTTAACATTATCCCTTTCCTCTTTTAAGATTAATTTTCTTAGATAAACGGTAGAGGGGTAAAGACATAGTTCATGTATCATATCTCCTTCAATTAAAAGTTTCCCAGAATGCAAGAAAATAATCTATAATCCTAAGGTAAAACTCAAATATTTGGGGCTGGAGAGACAATACAGGAGTTAAGGTGCTTGCCTTATATCCCACCAACCCTAGGTGGAGTCCCCAGCACTACATGTGGTCCCCTAAGCACTGCCAGGGGTCACTCCTGTGCACAAAGCCAGGAGTCACCGCAGTGCACCAGTGGCTGTAGCCCACCACCAATACCAAATATTCATCTAGTTGGAGGTAAATACGTAGTTGTCAATGTCACCCTCGGTTTTTTTAGATGCCGGAGAGAAGATAAGGAGTGGTTAGAGTAACCCACAGAAACAGGCACCGTGATGTCCTGAGAGGTGGCTGGAGTGAGGGTCAAAACCCGCTACTCTTAAGGTTTTACCAACAATACAGAGAGTCTTCCCATTTTTGTGAGCCTCTGTAAAATGAGAATAGCACTGTCCTTAGCTGCATGGCAAGGGATTAAATAGCTGCAGTGGGCCAGGGGTTGGGGGTGGGTGCTGAGCACACAAAATCCAAAAAGGGTTATTATTATCCTTTCCTTCCCTGAGGTGAATGAAAATGTGAGTCTAGGCTGGCACGTGTGGACCACAGAGCGCCAGGTGCTTGACGCAGAACATCTGCACAGGCAATTATCGCGTTTATTCTTCCTCCAGCTGTTGGAATACTGCAAATGGGAGGGGCAAGCAAAAAGCTACTTTGAACATTTGACAATGGAGCCTGCTTTGGAAACCTGGTCTATGACTGGAAGCTGGCAGATCGTTTCCAAAGAAGAGAAGCAGAATAATGGAGACTAACCTTTCTGCCATACAGCCTGGCATTTCATTACTGGGGCAAAGGCCCCGAACCAGAAGGAAGTTTCAGCTGTCCATCGGAGCCCACCCTATTGAAGCATTGCTTTTCCTTTGCTTATAATTTCCAAGAGCATAACACAGTTATCTATGGTGACAAGGAATTGAGACTACTTGGCTGGTTCCAACTGATGAGGATGATAGCTATTTAACATGCAATAGACACATTTTCTAGATTCCAAGATTGGCCTTGATTTTTTTTTTGGGGGGAGTAGACATACCAAGCAATTTCATTAATTTGTAATTATGTCTAAATTCAAGCCCATTATTCATCTTTCAGATATAGCTTATCACTTGAATTTCAAACACTGTGTCTATTCATCTCCTCTAAGCAGATAAAACGTCTGTTAATTTATCTTTCTGGAAGGTACTAAAATCACTTAAATTTTCCCAAGTGTACTTTGTATATACTCAAAATAACTATTTGCTGTGTTCTTATTAAAGTTTCCAACATTCTGCTTTTATTTGGGAAATGGATAGAAAGGTCTCAAGCTTGACTAACTACAACAACAACAAAAAACTTGATAAACTGTCTTTTTGCCATAAGCAAGCATCAAATAGATTAAAAAAATGCAAGGACCAAAAACATTTAAGGATACAGGCAATGACCTCTCAGCTTGGGGCATTCTGGATTTCAGTTTAGACAACATCCTGGATTTCAGTTTAGACAACATTCTATAAAAGCACAGGAGGTACAGCTCTTACAGTTAGTGATCCCAAGATGAAGCACTGAGTCACAAGGCTGCAAGAACATATTTATCATATTGCCTCTGGAAAGGCCCTGCCAGGTACAGCGAGCAGCCTGTGGGAAGCACCAGGCCTGCTGTAGAACAGTCTGTTTTTCTGCTTTTCAGAATTTCAATTATTTTTAAGACCAGCATTATTCAACTCTGACCGAACCATCTGCTTGGGACCATCTTCCATGGCTCAGGGACCAGGAGGAACTGGACGTGAAGGAAAGCTGCGGTGGGAGCCAGCCTCCTCCTGGGGAATGAGCCCTGGGCCAAGAGAGCCAGCAAAGAATTGGACAGAGCAGATGGCTTGGTTACATCCAGTTCTGCTAGGGTCCTGGAGTCCGGCCTTGTTTAAATTAAACTTTCCACCAGATTTAGCTAACCCTCCTAGAGTTAAAAGTTGAGTGTCTGTTGTCTTCAGTTGGCTGCGTCTACAAGAGGCTGCAAGCCATAACCCTGGCTTAAACAAACAGAGCGAGTGGCAGAGTGAAGTCAACATGCATTGGTAGGCGCCTGTGCCCAGGATCCGTCCTTTCTGTTAATGAGAAGGAAACCCAACCAGCAGTTTGTAAAGCAAGCAGAACAACAGCTGACGCTCCCAGGCTGCAGTGCACAGAATTGTTGTTTTTCTCCAAATAAAGCAAAGATGACAGGGAATTTCTACAGGAGAGACTGTCTGTCTGTACACGAACTTCTACACTCCAAACCATGTGCCAGCTATCTTTACTATTTCCAAATTGCTTTCTTCTTTAATATTAACTTCTGTTTTCACCAGGTTTCATGGTCCTTTTCATTCTCTGCTTGCTAGCCTCACTCCGTCCCGTTCCCCCCCCACTTTTCTCTATTCATTTAATTCAAACCAGACCAACAATTCTCAGGATAAGAGAACACTGAAAAGTAGTTGCTTTTTATTAAACTGGTCCTATAAATAAATAAATAATAGCCTAATTAGAGAATACTAATATGGTATGATTTAGGGTCAAAGTGTCAACGAATGTCTTATGTTCAGTATTCTCCCTTTTCAAGGATCCTATGCTGGCCAGGTTTATTTATAAGCAGTTTTGTTTGCATGGAAGAGACTCTGGAGACACCTACATCACCCATGGTGGCCCGGGTTAGTCTCAGCTCCCCTCTGTGCTTTGCACGAAGAACAGTTCCTAGTGCCCAGAAGGAGCTTGTTGGGTGCTATTTAACCCACCAGTTGTCACTCTGTCCCCCACTGCCCCAGCTTACCTTGCGGGTGCTGCAATGTTCCTGGGGAGGAGGAGGAGACCCCAGGAGCCTCCTGGGAGTCAGGAGATGAAGGGCTTTGGCTCAGAGGGGTGCGAGCAGCAGGGGCGGCAGGGGAGGTCAGGTCCAAGGCGAGGTCAGCTCGGCCCTGGCTCGCGCTCCGGCTCCTCAGTTCCTTCTCGTGGGCCTCAGCTGCCAACTGCTCCAAGTACTTGTATCTGAAAGTGAAATTCCAAAGGGTTTCCGTAAAAAAGAAAGAGGAGCCCGTGGCTGATGCTTGTTTATGGATGAAACACCTGCAGAGTGAGCTGGTTTCCTGATGCACAGAGCACGGTGCAGGGCTGGCTGGAGGGCCAGTCTGCCAAAAACATCCAGCAAGGCCAAGATGCTAATGATTAAAAATCCTGCATCATTCATAACCAAACAAATTGGGGAAATGGCAACATCACACAGTCTCCAGACACTGGATCACCGCTGCAGAATCCTATTCTGTTCTTTTAGGAAGCATTTGGACAAATAAGCAAAGCAGCAATAAAGACCATCAAAAAGCCCGGCGGTGACAGCTGAGAACCACACGTCTTCAGAGCTCACAGCTGTGAAGTGGGAGGGTTCCCTGGTGCAGCAGAGAAACTGCCCCCAATACCACACGGGCCTGTTGGGCGAAGGCCTCTCTGAATCTCTGAACCTGCTTCAGTGCCGAGCAGCAATGCGACTGGAATTCACTTTGTTCTCTCGGTGTCGACCATGGAAACTTTTTTATATTCTAAAATATTTCTGAGTAGGACTCAGACATCCAATAGCTCGAACCTGACGTCACATATAGTTTATTCATCAAAGTCAGTTTAAAAGAACAAAGATACATCTGTTTTGCATTTCAGGCAAGCAGAGCCCACTAACTGTTTATTAAGACCAGCTACCAATCAGATTCCTCCGAGTGCGCTTTATAGATCAGACCAAAATAACTTTGAAATATGTGCCTCTTCCAGATGTCTGCTAATTTTACCCACCATTATTCGTTCAGAAATAAATTTATGAATTCAGCTGTAGCAGGTCTCTGATTGTTTTACCCTCCGCTAAACTTTGAAATGGCTCATTCAAGACCCTCACTCACATCCATCAGGAAACAGCTTCATTCCCACCCAGTGAGCCGGCCCCCAACTCTGGGCCACCCCAACCCACATGGCACTCCCTGTTCACGCAGATAAGGCAGGCGGTGCGCACAGCGAGACAGGGAGCCTTCACAAACCATGTGTTTCTCAAAGCGTGCACTTCTTCCTCCAGCCATCCTGAATGAACAGGGCTCCCCACCTCTGACACCATCACCCCTGTGCAGTCTGCCCTGGACGCCCAGCTCAGAGGCGTCTGTCTCGCAGCAGGGCCTGTCCTGACCACCGCAGCTGGAAGTGATCGTGGCCTTGCCTCTGAACCCATGTCGGATATGTAGCCCATTCAACTCGGATGGCATTTTACATTTACTGCCCGGCACAGCCAGGCAGCTTCGTGCATGTGGATGTCTGTTTCCAACAAGCAGATAATAGGATTGTTGAGAATAGGAAGATTACCAGTCTGGGTTCTTGCCCTTGAACCATGTGTTTGTCAGCTCTCAGCAGGGAGCTGAGCTTGCAGGAAGAAACCTGCGAAGCAGCCCTGGTGTAGAAGTCAAGCCCCAGCCAGGAGGCCCGGGCAAAGGCACTGTGGCAACACACAGCTTTCCTGGGAGCCGGCTGACTTTCCCTGTGAGTCTGAAGGTCTACCTCTGTGAGCCTCTCCACAGGAGGCAAAAAAGGCTTCAGAAACTCTGGACTTCCCTTACCAAAAGCTGGGGGCAGGGGGAGAGGGTTCAGAAAAGAAAGTGTTTGTAAACTTCATTCAGATCAGCAGGGAAACACTACCTGACCGCGGGAGAGACAGTGATCTAGGGAGAATATGTGATCTAGTGATCTATGTGCGATCCCAAGTACACTTCTCAAAGTCCCATCAGAAACACACCTTAAGGAAGATGGTGACAACCCCAAGTCAGGAAAGTTCAGAGACCCTGGTACCATCTGTGAGCACAAGTGTCTCCACACTGAGTGCTTCAGCGAGGAGAAAACAGTGAGTGGGACCTGCCGGCTCCCCCAGATGGGCCCCTGGGCAGGAGAAAGTGCCCAAACACAGAGCGCTCGGGAAGGTGGTACTGGAAGATGGTGGAGGGTATCCTGGCAGGGTAAGCTGCTTATGGCCTTCACTGGTGCAGGCCCGGCTGGCGTGGCCTCTCCAGGTCCTCCCCATAAGGTCTGGGTGAACAGGACTCAAGGCTCTATCTATGTACCCCTCCTTCTCAAGGCTGTCATCTTCCAGCGTCCATGACGCCTGGGAAGAGTTAGGGATTTGATATGAACTGAACGGTCCTGAGGGTTAACTGATAGAACTGGCAGTGGTGAGGCCTAGGGACCTGTGTGAGGTGTAGAAAATTTCACCGCTACCGATAAGAGTTTCGAAATGGGATACACGACGATATCAATGGACTTAATAGAATAGTGCACTCTGGTTAAATGGCAAACTTTAAATGTCCTTTAGAATTTGCTACAACTGAAAAAGATTTAAGTCATAGTTACAGGGAGGCCTGGCTGTCAAGAGCCACTAAAATTTTCTTTAAAAGCAGCAGCAGAGCCTGAGGGACTGCTCCAAGGGCTGGTGCTCACAGTGTAGTCAGCTGGAGCCTGGGTGCAAGCCACAGCACCTTCTGCCTCACCCAGCACTGCCAGGAGTGATGCCTGGTTCGCAGCCGCCAGCACTGCGTCTTCAGCGAGCAGAGAGGGTGGCAGCCACCTGGCATCTGGTAGTACGGCAAGCTGCTCTGTCCCCTGCCATACTCCAGCAGTCCCTGGGGATGGAGCTGGACCTGCAGCCTGGCCCTTACAGAGTGACTCTCAGTGCGACCTGCATCAGGAGCCGTCCAGCGCACAGGATGACTATCACATGTCCCTAAGGCCTTGTGACACTCTTCCCCCAGACTGTGGCAAATCCTCCTGTGCACAGCATACCACATTTTCCCTCCATAGACCACAGCGCCAAGAGAAAGGCACCTTTGCCGCTTTCCTCTAAACATTCCCATGTATCCCACCGAGGTCCAGAGCCATTTGTATACTCATCCGTCTTTTCACTGTTTATTGAACATCTGTCAAGTGCTGTCATGTACTAAGAGCTGCAGTAGGCACTAGAGATTTCATAATAAACAAGGACGCCCTGACCCCCAGCTCACAGTTCAGCGGCACAGGCAGACAAACAGACCTCTCGATGAGTTCAGCGTCCACCAGGCGTATGGTGGCAACCTGGTACCGGAGCCCTGAGACTCCACTCAGGCTCATTCTCTTCTCACATGGCCCGGGACAAACCCTGCCATGCTTAGATCACCTACCCCTACTTACTGGTGCTTTTCCCTGCCTTCCTTCCACTTAGAAATCCCCGCTTCATGAAACCAAGACCTGACTCCCTTAAATTCCACCCTGTCCTCAGACCCATTCAGAGCCCTGATTCAGGCTGCTGTACAGATCAATTTTCCTGCACAATTTCCAAGATCTTAGCCCAGTGACAACCTCCCCCATGCACTGGGTGCTGACAATCCCCACCTTCTGCTTGATGGAAGGGAGTGTCCACTCACCTTGCCCTCAGCCCACTGTGTCACCAAATTTGATATAATTTCTTACCTGTTGAAAATTCATGAATATTACTGCAAAAGATCATAATGTCTCTCTTTGAATATTAGGGAATTAGAAATAGCACTTCAGCAGAAACATACCGTGCATCATTGTCAAAGGGGAGTGTGAAAGTGTGGCAGCTGGGCCTGGATGCCCGCTCCACCTCATCTTGTTGGGTCATACCCTTTATTGGAACTCTGGACTCTTTCCTAAGCCTTTGTAGTAAGCAAGGGACATGGAACCTAACAAACATACTGGGGTCCGTCTCATAGAGCTAAAGCGAGTCTTTTCCTTACGCCTGTATCTCTTTCTACCTCTGATCTCCATGAGTTTCCCCTTCCATTTCCAAGTTCCAATATACTTGGAAATCTTTTTCAGGCTTATCAGGAACCTCCAATAGCATCCAGAACAGGGGTGAGAGTGTATCTTCCTGCTCCCTCGCCACCATGAAATTCAAGATGCAAAGTAACAAAGAAAAGTAGATGGTCCAAACCATAGGAAAATTCCTGGAAGTTTTCCAAGCCTCTGGGCTTTAGGGAAGGGTCTGATGTTGGGGGTCATGAAGAAACTGTCTCTGTACGATCTTGGGTGCCAGAGCAGACAGTGGCATGGGACCAGGGCCGAGAGCAGAATACGAAGAAAGAGTGGCAAATGCCTTAGCACAAGTGTCCATAAGTAAGTGATACTCTGCAGTACATAATACCCCAAAGAGGTAGTCTTTGTTTGATGGGTTGTAAAATGCTGTGGTCAATCTGAGCCAATTCATAGTATCTTAACATTGCCCTAGTGCTCTCAAGCCTTGCCTTGCCCTCGTACATACAACCAGACAGTCACGTTATTAAAGTTTTTTTCAAAAAAAGTACAGAATCTGGAAGAAAGTTTTAAAAATGAGATAAAGTTTGATGTCTTAAGCCTGAAAAGTCAACAGCATTTTTTAGTAAAGGTATATGTCATGTCTTCTAATGCCAAAACCAATTGCTCATTAAAGAATAGACATTTCTTTATTTTTTTTATTTCTTTGTTTCTCTACCAGCATCCTTCACTGCCGGCCACAAGTAGTTATTAGGATGCAATAATGGAACAGAACATTGAAATGAAAGCAATGCCATAGTTTTGTTTATGAGTCTGACCTAAGCATCTAATTTTTTAATTGAACACAGGCTGTCTGGGATCTTCCCTGTCTCAGACTGTCCTAATCGATTTAGCTGATGGTGTCTAAAAAAAATTAGCACAATTCCTCTTTTTACTGGCATGGTTGGGAGAGTTTAGAGTTCCAAATAGGCTCTGTGAGATCGGCCTTCCTTCTCGCCAGGAAGTAACGCCACCTGGTGGTTGAGGGCATAGCTACAGGGCTCATGGGTTAAACATTGGTCTTTTATTGTTTTACTTCCCCAAATAGATTTTGATTTTTACCTACATTTTTGGGACACTGAACACGGGATCTAATTTTTTATACTGTAAAGGAATTAAAAGCACCACTCCATGGAAATAAAAAACTCATTTCAGCTAAAATAATTCAATGAAGCTTATCCATTATTTCCTAAGGAATTAAGTCATTATTTCCTTCCTATGTGCTAAGCAATGAGGGGCAGTGGGAGAAGGGGCAGAGAAAGGGGTGGGGAAAGGGGCGGGGGAAAGGAGTGGGGAATCAGGCAAGCAACAGTGTCCCCCAGTTCTGGAACTGGGTAGTTAGTAGGCAGGCAGGGATGTGGTCAACCACATCCAGCGAGAGTCTCAGGTGGCCCCTCTGGCAGCCTGGATAGTACCTGGCTCAAGTATTTGTTGAAGGAATAAGTGACCTGCAAGTACATAGCAGGGTTAGTAACAGTGATGCAGGCCCAGTAAATTAAACTAATGTGTTCATTTGAAAGGCGTTTTGGAAGACCACACAAATCCATTTCACACTCATGATGGCACTCAATAACACATCTGTACTATTCCAGAGAGTTTAGAAAAAGCAAGACACTCTATTCTCCCAAATGCCCAGGTCATGGGTGTTGTAAGTGAAGGTGTTCAATAACAGTCTCCCCTGCTGGCTGGTTCAAGTGCAGCCCCATGCTGTTAGTCACCACAGGTGAGACAGGTATACAAACCTTTCTTCTCGGGCTTGTCTTTGCTCCTCTCTTTTGTCTAAATACTCTCGGCTAATGGAAATATGTGGAACAAAATGAGAAGTAACAGAATTAGATGCTCATAACACTGCCAACATTTTAACTGATTATCATGAACAGTCATGATTGCTTCAGGAATGTCTGTAGCTGAATTTTTTAAAGAGTAAGTGCTATACTTTAAAATACTCAGTAGAGTCAATTTTCTATAAAATCACAGGGATAGAGTCACTCAGAGTTACTCTACAGAGAAACTATACTTAGGGGTTAAAAAGGTTAAACAATAAGCAAAACAAAACAATTTTAAGCCATAGCTTTTAGAGGCAATTAACTTCCGGTCAAGCTCTACAACATTCATTTGGGTCCAACAGCCTTGGCCATTTTGTGTTGTACTCCAGTTGAACATTCCTGACAATGTCCAGGAGTCATTCTCTGCCTCCCTAACACTCAAATTTTACAAAGAAACACTGAACAACCTTGCTTTGTGCAAGAGGCCCAATTCTGTCTAATGTTAATCTTTCTCTGCTCCTGTTGGTAAGATCCCAATGCAAATCAAAGTTTAAGTCTGTGTGGCCAGTCGTTTCTCAGCAGAATGTTTCTGTTCCTAAAAATTTTGTCATCATATTTTTTCCATGCTGGGCCTCATAAAGTGACCTGTTTGCTGGTTTTCTATGCACGGGTAATACAGTTAAGTCTGGACAATTATAGGAGGTTCTAGAGAAAAGCAACAGACTCAATTTGTTATCGTTTATGAACATTTATCCTTATCATTTTCCAAACTAGGAATATTTCCCACAGTGGAGGAAGTTTAAGAATAAATTTCACAAAAATAAACACTAATAAAGATACTTTGCAATGGAGAAAGCTCAAGGCATATGTATAACTTATATCAGTGAGGTGGTTAATGGAAGAAATTGGTGGATGGGATTGCCACAGAAGCAATTCCAGAGATGATAAAGTTTCTCAAATTTTCCTTTTGAATTTGATTTCATTCTTTAACTTTTAGGATGGAACCACAGAATAGCATATTAATTTTAGAGAATTAATAGTAGTATATGACCTGTCAAGATTGTAAGGATTCCTTTCTGGAGAACGATTTGCCAGGATCTCTCTGTGCTTTTAAAAAACAAATGGAAGGTTTGGGATCAGGATAAAACAATGCAGTTAAGAAGATGTTCTCTGAAGACAGTTCAACCAACTCTGATCCTCTTTCTCACAACAGCTCGACAATCACACAGCTGCATATATACATATTCCTATTACACATACACTAACATGGATCTCGAAGGCACTGTTCTTTTCTTCAATCTTTTTTAAAAAAATGGACATTTTCTATTGTTTAAAGTCTGCTGACTTTTCTCTCATATCTATTTAACAATTGAGTACTTCCATACTTTTTATTGCATTTTATTGTAGTATGTGTAAATTATATATCTACAGATAGAAGTATAGTTCCATATATCTTTCTACTCGATTCATTTTATATCACTTTTGCTGCAATTTTATCTTTCATTTGTTTCAACGGAATCTTCCCTGGTTTCTTAGAACATAAGTTTATAATAACAAATTTAAAGTCTATCCAGCAATAGCCTCGGCTACGGCCTCTTGCAATTTGTGTACATTTGTCCTCTTTTCCTTTGACATTTTAATGCTCTTCTGCATTACAAGCTAATTTCAGATGACATTATACACACTTTAAAGTTCCACTGAGATCTTGGATCTTATATTTTTTGAAGAATCAGAAACACTCTTTTAAACAATCAACTAGATTAGGCTCAGCCTGTAAATTCTAACTGCCTTCAGACAATAGTGCCAATATAAAATGACTTTCAAATAAGTTTCAAATATTTTTAGTGCTGTTCATATCAGGCCCTGGGCCTATCCCCCAGTACTCCCAGCCTAATGGTGTTCCTCTCTGGATTTGCTCACAAAGCCTCACTGTGCAGTTACGATTTGGAGCTATGTGTGCAAAACCCACCAAGGAGCTCACACATGCTCTCTGGCATCTGTACTCGTGACTTTCTCCCATTGCTGGGTGCCCTTAGATCTCCCTTTTCTGGTTTTCAGCTAGAAGTCTTGGGCTTTCTTGCTCTGATTTGCTACATACTGGGGTAACTGCACCTGCATTAAGGGCAGTGCAGCAGGAGAAAACAGAAAGGAAAATGATGATTTGCCCAGGACACTGGCTCCTGGCTATTCTGACCAGAGGAAGGACTCCTCCCACTGGAGTCGGAAGCTGCTGTATGGCTGTATGGACACTGCCTCCATCCTGTTAACAACAGTGTCAGAGCATAAAAATGTGAAAACACAGGACATTTCTTCACTCTCCAGACCTTAGAATTCTTCTTTTGCTAATCCCCACCCAAAGGGGGGGAGAGAGAGAGAGAGAGAGAGAGAGAGAGAGAGAGAGAGAGAGAGAGAGAGAGAGAGAGAGAGAGGATTTTGGTCATCCAGAACACATTGAAAACATGCTTCCATCTTCATCTGCAAATAGGGATGATGATATTTAAGTGGGGGAAGATATTAAATATTCACCGATTTGGTGAAAATGTGAAAACTAATCTTCCCCAATGCCCCCACTCCCTTTTGCACAGCAGAATTTTCAGATCCTGGGGCCTTCTCTCCATGGTTTCCTGACTGCGTTCAGCAATGCAGTGGAAGAGATAGAAAGAAGGATGCTGAATCCATTTTTCTCAGAACTGACAGCACAGCAGTTAGGGCACCTGTTCTGCACACAGTCGACCTAGGCTTAATCCCCACATCTCATATGGTCCTCTGAGCCCCACCAGGAGCGATCTCAGTAAAGAACCAAGAGTAAACCCTGAGTACCACAGCGTGTGGCCCCAAAAAACAACAAACCAGAAAAAAAATTGGTACCATGTTGAAAAGGGTTTTCAATCAAAATCTTTAGGTGTGTAGGTTAGCCTCTAAATTTTCCATGTGTTTCAGTTATATTCTCTGCCAGCTATTTGGCAGTAAAATATGCAAACTCCTCAGCACACCCTAAACAAGGAAGCAATCAGCCTGTTCCAGTGGTTTTACATATTGGTCTGTCCAAAAGTGGCAACTTCCGGAGGTACCTCTTGAGAAACGGTGCACAGAGTGGTGGCATTATTTGGTAGCAATCTGACTGCTGAGGACACGTCCATAATCATGACAAAGGGTTGCTGGTTTCTTCATGCAGCCCATTATTAACCCTGCTCATAAAAGCCAGGGTCAGCATTTCTCCTACAGACTCAAGTGTGTGCCTTCACGTAGGACTGACATCCAGCTAAGGCAACTTCAATGCTGCTCAGAGCCTGACCATTTAAAGATTCTATGCACTATCCCTGCTTCCTCGAAAAAAAGTTTAATGAACCCATAAACTCTCACTTGACAATGTTTTACATTCTTTGCAGGAATTAGTGGAAATGCTGTTTGCCAAGGAAACTGAGGACATGGAAAGGCAAAGAAGAAAAAGTGGAGAGGATTAGGGAAAGGAGAGAAGAGGAAGTGAAAGGAGAGTGGAGGGAAGGGAAGGAAAAGGAAGTAGAGCGGCGGCAGGAGACGGGAAAGGCACAGCAAGTGCTTAGTCCCGCACAGCCGGGCAGAGCCCAGGAAAGGTGCAGCCGGGACGAGCAGGCTGGAGAGATCAGGGACCCTGGGTGCAGCAGGGGTGGGAGACCAAGGCCTGGGACCTGGAGTGGGTCACACCCAGGAACACATTCGTGGAGCTGGACATAGTCCAGGGACATGAGCTTAGGGAAACATGGACCGGTAATCAGCACAAGCCTTTTTCTCCGCACAGGAGAGGCTGTTTCTAAATATATGGACTGCAGGCTTTTACAGGGAGAAGCAGCAAATCAGAAAGTGGGGAAAGTTCCCCCACCCCTCCATGAATCCAATAAAATATGAATAAAACATGAGGGGGAAGTAGCAAATTAAGTTAAGACAATTAAGTTCACTGTCTTCAGGAAGGCCTGGACAGGACCATCGCAGATCACGGAAGACCTACGAATACACAAGTCCGTAATTGTGTTTAGCTGCCTGTGCTTCCTGCCATGTGGCTAGAGAGAATGAGTCCAGAATGAACCAGATGTCGCCTATTCCAGGTACTTCTGGCTCTTCCTGGAAAAGAGAAATGGAATCCGAAGCAAACACATGACTGTAACTCCTGAGCACGGCGATCCATCATGGAGACTGACGAAGGCCCGTGCTCTGATATCCAACTCACGATTTTGGAAGTCTTAAATGCCACTTACTTGAATTTGTTTCTCTCTTCCCGTTCTATTCTCTGCAGCCGTTCTTCCCTCTCCTGCCGCCGCCGCTCTCTCTCAGCTGCCAAGGACTCTTGGTGCTGCCTAAAGGATGATGTGAGAAGACCACTTGGCGACGACCTAAAGATACAATGAGTGTCCTTAGTGGCTTGGCTTGGGATTCCAAGTGCTGAAATAGGAAGCCATAAGATCCTTATTAGAATTCAGGGCTTGCTAGTTCCGTATAGCACCGGGGAATGACAGTGTTTCATTTCCCGGTTTCGGGTTTTTGTCTGTAAAAGAAGGTAGTAACCTGTTTCATGTGCTTGGGGGACCCAAAGGTATTAATGAATACAAAGCAACAAGCATGATGCTGGGAATATAAAGAAAGAGGCATCAATAATGGGGCTATTCTCCAAATGGAGGGAAGAGGGAGGGAGAGAGGGAGAGAGGGTGGGAGGAAGGGAGAGAGGGAAAAAAGAGAGAGAGAAATAGAGAAAGAGAGAGAGAGTGAAAGAGAGATAGAGAGAAGTGCCTGGAAAGAGGAGAAAAGTGCTGGAAAAAGCAGAGAAAAGTACGTGGAAAGTGTCTGAAAGACAGAGAGACAGAGACAGAGAAGCGCCACAGAGGCAGGCGGTGGGGAGGCAGGCAGGAGGGAAAAGGGGCACATTGGTGATAGGCAATGTGTACTGGTGAAGGGACAGTTGAAACCCAATCACGAAAAACTTTGTAACTATGAATATGTGCATTTCACAGTGATTCATCATAAATTAATTAATTAAAATAGTGGGTCTATTCTTACCAAAGCCATCAGGGACAGGCAACACACCTAAAAACATTTCTTTCCTCACTTCTTTCTCCTAGCCCATGTGTATGTATATAGCTGCATACATACATACATACATACATACATATATATAATATATATATATATAAACAAACCCATGCCACATATTTTTAAATGTTCTATGTTAAGACTTTGATGAGCTGGAATCAATACTGCATCTAAAACTACTTTCTCCTTGACCTGTAGTAAGGACATTTTGCCACACACAAACATCTCAATATACAAACTGCCAATAATTGCCATTTTACAGTAAGGCTAGAAATAATGGCTAATATCAGAAAAGATAGAGAATTCAGGACACACCATGCATTGTGAAGTCAAGTCCAACAGAGCATGTGGAAGGACATTCCTTGATTTTGGTTATTAGCCTGGACTGCCCACTAATGATGGCAAAACAGAGATGGTTTACTGTAGGAAGTCTCAATGAGGGTATCAGAGGAAATATGGTCAGGAAAGTGGATGGTAGAAGGGATAATTAGGCAACACAGAAAGCAAAGGGCTAGGAACCAGAGGAATACTCCAGCGGGCAGGGCATTTGCCTTGCATGTGGCACAGCTGGTTTGACCCCTGGTACTTCATATGGTTTCCTGACCATCACTGGGAACGATCCCCTGAGTCCTGAAGTATGTCTTGACCTATAAGGTGTCCCCCAAACCATAGGGGGGGGGGGGGGGGGGGGGGGGGGGGGCCTGGGGGGGGGACGGTGGTATACCAAAATACTTAAAAAAAAAAAAATTCCAATTACTTTTTTAAAAAAAAAGAAATAAAGGGGCTAGATGGGAAAATAAGTCTATGATAAGAGGAACTTAGTGCCTTTCTAGAAAACAGCACATATTATTGTATTATTGGGTCTTTACTTGTTAACGAAAAATTTTCTAAAACTAAAAATCCAAATATTTCTGAAGTACAACTTTGGTAAAATTATGCTTTAACTCAACTTTGGTAAAACTATACTTTAATTCAACTTTGGTAAAACTGTGCCTGTTGGGGAATACAGAACTTAGTGCAGGGGAAAGAGGTGACTTGTGTCATACACACTGTATCGGGCAACCAATAATCCTCCCTGGAAAAGGCATGCCATCTCAATTCGCAGTCAGAGCTACGAAGGTAAGTCAAGAAATCCAGTATCTGTTACAGAAAGGACAGAAGCATAAACCATGGTATAAGCCACAACATTAGTCCTGGACGCTCACACATAAAATTTTATCTTCTGTGTAAAGTCCAGACCATCGTATAACTTCAGTCTGTATTTAAGTTAAGGGAAGTGTAATCTAATTCACAGAGAGGAGGGGTATACAGCATTTCTTTTGCAGTCATTCATAAAAACTGTTATGGATATGCTATACTGTTCCTCTTTATGTAATGATTATATACAAATGATAGAAAACACAATCTTAGGAAAGACATAAGAACTGACTATAAATCCTGCTACAAAGGTCCTGAACAAATGTCAATAATTGGTTTTATAGCTCCACCTTCCTAACCACAAAACTCTTGGTAGGGTTATTGAGGGGTTTTGATGGTGAAAGTGGTGGTGGTGAGCTTTGCAATACTTTATAAATCTTGGATAGTAGCCCTTTCTCTGATTTATGGTATGAAAATACATTCTACCATTCTGTATCCTTTTTAGACAGTTTTTATTTTGCCATATAAAACTTTTATTTGGGACCAGAAGCTTTACAGCAAGTAAAGTCTTGCATTGACTCTATGTAGGTTCAATCCCAGCACCACATGTGGTTCCCTGAGAATCACTAGGAGTGATCCCTGAGCACAGAGCCAGGAGTAAGCAAGCCCTGAGCATAGCTGGGTGTGCTCCCCAACACACACACATACACAATTTGGTGTAGTCCCCCTTGTTTATTTTTATTTTTGTTTACTTTCCCAAGGGAATAAAATCTTGAAGACATCTCTATGGTCCATATCCAGAAAAGTTCTTTCTATATGTTCCTCATTATATTTCATACACTGAAATGTAATCTTGGTTATATGTCAGACATTCTGATATAATCTTGGTCTTTAATTCAGTTTAAGCTAACTATTGTATATCATGTGAGTTATGGATGCAATTTCAATGTTTGCATATAGCTATCCAGTGTCCTAGTACCATTTTGTTGAAGAGGTTTTGATATAGATGACTTTTTTTTTCTTTTTGGGACACACCCGGTGATGCTCAGTGGTTACCCTGGCTCTGCACTCAGGAGTTACTTCTGGCGGTGTTCAGGGGACCATATGGAATGCCGGGGATAGAACCCAAGTCGGCCCGTGCAAGGCAAAAATGCCCTACCTGCTGGACTATCACTCTGGCCTGACATGGATGATTCTTAAAAAAGAAGTAAAAACTAACTTGCCATATTTTAGCAGACAGTTGTCACCATTGCAGAATCATTGCAACCTGTCTTTAATTAATAGTGGCAGAATGTTTAAAAAGTGTTAAGTAATGGTTGGACTCCTAATTTTGCATAATAATTGGCATAAAATCCATCACAATCGTGCAGTGAACTATGATAATAATATGAACATTATGCTAGCATTACCATTAAGATTAAATACATGTAAAACAAGACTTATTCATTTGGTAAAAATATATATGTAAATAATAAATACCAAATTCATGGTCATGGTCATCTCTCAAAGAAAATATCAAAGAAATGAAGCTTCGATTTTATATATAATGCTCTTCCGTTACTCTATGATTTTCTGCAATCAGCTATAATTTTCTGTAAACCTTCAATATATTTTCAAAGTCATTTTATATTTTCTTAAAAATCAAAATTTCTTGGGTAGACAACTCATATTTAATATCAAGCTTTGAAGCCCAAGCTACCTGAACATCAAAAGCTCTATGATTCCAGAGCTTAAACACAAACACAACTAATGTTCTCTACACCAGATGATTATTTTAAGGGTTGCTTTTCCTCCAAATGAGAAATTCTATCAATACCCTGGCATCTGAGCAGTACCACATTACCAGGCCCAGCACTGAAAAGTCCATTTCAGAGAGGATAGCACAGGGGCGTGAGTGGCCACAGGCCCTCTGAGCACTGCTTAAAAACCATCCCCGCCCCTAAACAATAAATACACTGAGCACCAACATTCAGCTAGTGTAGTCAATTCCTCTCTTTATAAAGGAATCCCGAACAAAGTTTATGTATCACATTAAGTTTCCCAGGAAAACCTCTCCAGCAAAAGGAGCTGTACTATTTATTTATTTATTCAGTTTGTTTGTTCGTTCATTTGTTTGTTTATTTATTTATTTGCTTTTTGGGGTCACACCCGGCGATGCTCAGGGGTTACTCCTGGCTCTGCACTCAGGAATTACTCCTGGCGGTGCTCAGGGGACCATATGGGATGCCGGGATCGAACCCAGGCTGGCATGGGCCAGCTGCGTGCAAGGCAAACGCCCTACCCGCTGGGCTATCTCTCCGGCCCCAGGAGTTGTACTATTTAAACTTGGACGGTCAGAACACCAGCCATAGTGTCAAGGGAAGGAGCGCTTGGAGGAGCAAAAGTTGAATGTAGTCAGTCACTCAACCTCTCTGAGCCTCACTTTACTAGGGTGTTTGCCTTGCATGAGGCCAACCCGGGTTTGATCCTCAGCATCCCATATGGTTCCCCAGGCACCACCAGGAGTGATTCCTAAGTGCAGAGTCAGGAACAACCTCTGAGCATCGCTGGGTATGACCCCCAAAAGCCAAAAATAAATAAGCAACAGATTGAGAGTCAAATGTGTATGTGGCAGGGGACTTGTACTTCAGTCCTCATAGGCCTGAGATAAGTGCCCATGCTCCAAGCCCAAGGGGCCAGGGTGAGCTGGCATTTGCCCTGGACCTTCCCATCTTGAGGACCAGCTAGGTCAGCCAACAGACTCTGTGCCAGGGAAGATGGACCAGCAAAGCTGACGTCAGATGCAGCTGATGAAGCCAAATAGGAACGCAGGTGGCAGATGCTACGCTGAGTGAGAGGAATTCAGTGCTCTGGCACGGCTGCCCCAGGATCTCCCAGAAAACCCATCTGGGTAAAGTCTCCTTCACCGGAATGTCTGGACCAAGAAGTCATTTCACTGAAATGTGGTTGGTAATAACAGAATTTATGGAAATGGTACGGGATGCCAATGATTCTGCACAAGATGGCTCTTTAATCCCCATGATCCCTGGCACTAAGCCTTACCATCCCTTTTAGAGATGAAATAACTGAGAAGTTCCATTTATCAGTGGAGAATGTCCAGCAGTTTTAATCCGGGTATGGGAGCTCCCAAAGGAGGCTACGGGGGTCAGGGGGCCACTTCTAGAGCTACTCAGCCAACAAAGCTGAGAGGTCAGGCAGGAGACTGCGGAGAGCCGGTTCTTTAAACAGGCATGCTGGGCTGGAACCCAGTGTTAACCAAGGTCTGGCAGAACAGTGAACCTGAGGGAATGTTTCATCTTGCTCTGTGAGGCCCACATCGCTCTGGTGCGCAATCATTTTGAAGTCTATTAAGCAAATCTTTAAAAGTTAAACTTGAACCTTCCAAATGACCCGACACTTTGTTTGTAGGCATTTCTCTAAGATAACTGAAAACACAGATCCATATGAAGATTTAAATGAAAATGTCCCTAGTCAAAATGGAAACAACTAAATGTCCATCAAGAAGTAAACACAAATTGTATAGTATTCATAGAATGGAGCAGTTCTCAGAACTATGAAGAAATAGATTCTCAAAACCTGTGACAAATATATCTCAAACCAAGTATGCTCATTAAAAGACATCCCTCTCCAAGAGTACATAATTCACTATTACATTCATAAAACTCTGAAAACTGCAAAGTTATTTATACTGACAGGAAGTGGATCAAAGGTAGTTTTGCCCAACTTCAAACTGTACTACAAGGCAGTAGAAATTAAAACAGCATGGTATTGGAATAAAAACAGACCTGTGGACCTTTAGAATATAATTGAGTATCCTGACACCCAACCTCAAACACATGATCATTTAATCTTTGATAAAAGGTGCAAAGAGTCCAAAATGGAGTAAGGGAAAGCCTCTTCAACAAGTGGTGTTGGGAAAACTGGGCAGCGACATGTAAAAAATATGAATTTGGACCTGTGCCTAACACCATGCACACAAATCAGATCAAAATGGATTAAAGATCTCAATATCAGACTTGAATCCATAAAGTACATTGAAGAAAATATAGGAAAAACCCTCCACGACATTGAAGCTAAAGGCATCTTCAAAGGTGAAACATCACTAACAAAGCAACTAGAAGAAAAGATAAACATATGGGACTACATGAGACTAAAAAGCTTCTGCACCTCAAAAGAAACAGTGGCTAAGACACAAAAGCAGTCCACAGAATGGGAAAGAATATTCACCCAATACCCATCTGATAAGGGGTTAATATCCAGGCTATATCAGGCACTGGTAGAACTTACAAGAAGAAAACAAACAACCCCACCAAAAATGGGGAGAAGAAATGAACAGAAACTTCAGCAAGGAAGAAATTCGAATGGCCAAAAAACATATGAAAAAATGCTCATCATCACTAATCATCAGAGAGATGCAAATCAAAACAACAATGAGATACCACTTTACACCACAGAGACTGGCACATATTCAAAAGAGCAAGAACAACAAGTGCTGGCGTGGATGTGGGAAAAGGGGACACTCATCCATTGTTGGTGGGAATGCCGGCTGGTACAGCCTTTCTGGAAAACAATATGGACATTCCTCCAAAGACTAGAAATTGAACTCCCATTTGACCCAGCCATACCACTCCTGGGAATCTACTCTGGGAAACCAAAAATACGCAGCGGAAACACCATCCCTACTTTTATGTTCATAGCAGCATTATTCACAATAGCCAGAATCTGGAAGCAACCAGAGTGCCCAAAAATCGATGGCTGGATAAAGAAGCTTTGGTACATCTACACAATGGAATACTATGCAGCTGTTAGGAAAAATGAAGTTATAAAATTTGCCTATAAATGGATGGACATGGAGAAGAATATGTTGAGCGAAATTAGCCAGAAGGAGAGAGACAGACACAGAATGACTGCATTTATCTGCATAACATAAATATATATGTACATATTAAGATACCAATATCCAAGGACAAGTGAAACATATATCAGGAGGTCTTGTCAAAGGTGGAAATTATCACAAACGTGTGGGAGTCAGAGGTTAGGTAAGACAGAAAATGGAACAGTGTGCTAACAATTGTCGAGGGTACTAATGCCAACCTAGAACTGAGCATTAAATAGAGGCAAAAAGATACACATGACAACCCTTTAATGTATGTTCTGTAATCCATAGTCTGGAGGGGAAGGAAAAGAGAAAGAGAGAGAAACGGAAAGAAATAAAACCTGCTATGGAGCAGGGCTGGGGAGGTGGGAGGGAACTGGGGACTTTGGTGGTGGGAGATGGGCACTGGTGGCGGGATGGGTGCTGGAACACTGTATGACCAAAACCCAAATATGAACTTTTTAATTGTATATCTTTGTAATTGTAAAAATAAAAAATTAAAAAAAAACAAAGGTAGTTTTGGATAAAGAGGTGCAGTCACACTCACAAAAGAACGTGAGACAATGCTGGAGGGATGGACACGTGCATCATTCCACTGTGGCAATGATTTCACTGATGTATACATATGTTAAAACATGCAATTTGTGGTATATTATGCATAGAGTACAAGCTATTTTAAAGCATATGCTTGAAATTGGTAGGTTGGTATTGGAAAGTTCAAATTGGTAAATTGAAATTGGTAAGGAATTGGTAATTCCTATTTGTGAAAGAAAAAAAACCTTTCAAAATTCTTATATTTAAAAATATCCGGATCTATGATTACATGTTAACAGAAGCCAAATTTGAAATATTCTTACTATTTGAAGTTACCAGCTAATACACCAGTAATTTGTCACAAAAACCTAAAAACTAAAAACACTAATGGCAATTAAATGAACCATGAGATTATCCACACTAGCTGGGAAATAAGGGATGATGAGACCTAACGATCATAGAAAGGAAGATATCTCTGGCTTGTTTTGCACAAGGAGACATCTTCTTGCCCTAAAACCAGAAAATGTGTCTTTCTTGAAGAGGCTTCCAATAACCTGGAGCACCCTCACCCCACCTTCTAAAAAACACACATTTACTCAGAGCTCTTGGAAATGCACCTTCTTCAAGTGAACAAACAGTGCCACCACCAGTTGGACGGAGGCTATGACCAGACATGCTGGAACATAGTGTCCCAGAGAGGGACACTTCAGTGTAGTTTCCACTTTGGGAAAGGTACATCCTAGCTCTCGGGTTGGAACGAGAGCCACAGAGTCCACCCCAAGGGTTAAGCACCTGGTTTCTGACATTGGCACTGCCAACCTGGAGACAAATACCACACCAAGGCTGAGCCCACGCTTCCTTTGACTTTATCAAGCCTGTCACCAACCACTTCCATGGAAGCTGAGCTTTCTGGGCAGGAGAGGGGGAGCAGGGCTCACACAGAGCACTGTCAGGACAGTGCTGAGGGAGCTGGCTCATGGGCAGAACCGTTCCACCATTCCTTCAGACCCCACACTCTGACCTGTCCACTCACCCTTCTTCCAGTCTTTACCCAGGCACGAAGCAGCTCCTGGCCATTCCCTCTGACTTTTCACCCTTCTGTCCAAGACCAAGGGTGTCCTCTGACCAGAAGGAGGTCAAGTTTCTGCACTTGGCATCCCAATGAAATCATTACAGGACAGTTTCCAAAAGTTCTGACTGTCATCAGCACCTCTGTGTTCCACGGTTCCCAGGTCGACTAAATGCCATTTTTCTTGCTTTCAATTCCAGGGCAAACTTGTATATTTCACTCTTCTCTAAACACCTAATTTCTCCCAAATAAACTTCACCCAGCTCTCCAGGATAAGATTTGAGAAAACATATGTGAACTCACTCTATTTGCTTACTTTCTCTGCCTACCCACTATCTTAACACCAGGCAAGCCCAAACTAAAACATCGGGACCTGTGACTCAGTTTCTCACGCCACTTATCCGAAGTGATCCTCATGAAGAGGGAGAAACTTCATGCCATAGCCCCTTCCCTCCTGATGACATCTCTTTCTCACTTGCTCTCGCTCTCTCTTCTATGAAGTTGCATTATGCACAATAACAGAGGAAAGACTTTATTTTATAGTGGCTTATGTTTCTGCCACTGGAGGTTAAACTCAGGGAAATGAGGGATGGGATCTAATTTGATTAGTGCTGGAAAATCCAGCACTAATCAAGTACAGTGTTGTTACATCCTGAGTCTCTCAACAAATACTTGCTGAATGGAATAGATGAGAATGTAATATGTGCGTGATGGCTCCCCCATGAACAGATTTATATTTGTCATCAACTGTAGGTCAGTGTACTGGCACTGGACAAAAAGTAGAGTGTGACAAAAGGGAAAAAAAAGGATGTTCCAGCCATATGTCTCTATTTCTTAAGCTCTAAAGATGCATGCATAGATATATTACATAATACAATTTGCAAAATCCACCCAATGTCTGGGTGGTCATAGACTATAGGCAGGCTCTTCTGTTATAAGAAAACTTATTTACTCACTTTTGGGCTTTGACGGAAGCAATGGAGAAACAGGACAGAGGTACAAACATTAGTGACTCAAAAATTGATTTAATGAAGGAGCAATAACCCGCCACCTCCCACACTCATTTTAATTCTATAGTTTTTGTACAATGACAGTACAAAACTCATGAAGACAGTGACAACTGGAATCCAGCCACTGTTCTAGGAACAGTGGCAAGGGCATATCAGCTTCAGCCTATAGCAATGAATAGCTGTAAAGATTGTGGGTATCCACCAGCCATTCCTTTTCTTATTTCCTACAGGTCTCACCCAATTCTAGGTATTATGTACAATGTTCTTAGAGGATGTGAAGGAATCATGTGAACACTGAAGGGTAGAGGATAGCCTAAAGACAGCACATATGAAGAGACAGGCCTCAGATGAGCCTGATGTATTCACAGCTGCATCCCATAGGGTCCAGGTACAGGCAGATGAGGAAGTCTGATGAGTCACAAAGCTGGAAAGTACTTGTAGAACCCAAACATGAAGCTCTATGGGTGATGCTAAACAGGTCAGGCTTAGCTGAAGGGCAGTTGAAGTCATTCAAGGCTTTGACACAGGACATTAGTTACCTTCTCTGATCTGCATTTCAGAGTGAATACAAGAAGACATTGCTGTTTACACTGAAATACGTGGTTCAGGCATGGTAGAGGTGTGAACTTCATTTCTGATGATGGGAATGGAGAGGGTTCAGATGGAAAATGTGGGAGAAAGAATTGGCAGTGCACGGTCCCCTCCAGGGCAGGGGCTGACATGAATTCCAGGCCCACTTATGCCTCTAGCTGTCTCACGAAGCTCTTTAAGAAGCTCGACCTACTCTGCAGTTTACTCTGTCCCGGACCCAGCACTTCTCCTCTTGTGCCCTTTGGACGCAACACAATTAATTAATCAGAACCGCATTTTGCCTTACGGGGACTTATTGTTTGTAACAGATTGCTATCAGGACCTGCACAGGCCAGGAGGAAGTCTCCATGGTGCATGGCACAAGGCACACACAGCATCTTTGTTTGAACAGCAGAGAATTAGTCAGCGTTGGCACCTTTTGTTTCCTGTTTGCAGTCATCTACAGTGCACCATTACTTGTGATCATGTTGAAAGAAAATGCTTTTTGTGCCCTATTTTACATAAGATTCAGGATGTTATCAGTAATGTTTGAGGTCTATTTTCTAATCCACTTTGACCGACCAGTGAAAACTTTTAAAACTGAAGCACTATTAGCCAATAGGGCCCTTTATTCCACTACAGTTTTTAAAAAGTATTGTGTAGTTCAAGTGATGAACACAACTAGGGATTCAGATTTCTGAATTTGGGATTCAGAAAAGAACATGGGGGGGGGGGGGTGGAGCCATAGCACAGTGGGTAGGGTGTTTGCCTTGCTCGCAGCTGACCTGGGCTCCATCCCTGACATCCCTTAAGGTCCCCCAAGCACCATCAGAAGATTCCTGAGTGAAGAGCCAGAGTAAGCTCTGAGCATTGCCAGGTGTGACCCCCAAAAAAAGCAAAGAAGGAAGGAAGGAAATAGAGAGAGAAAGAGAGAAAGAGAGAGAAAGAGAAAGAGAAAGAGAAAGAGAGAGAGAGAGAAAGAAAGAAAGAGTGAGAGAAAGAGAAAGAAAGAGAGAGAGAGAAAGAAAGAAAGAAAGAAAGAAAGAAAGAAAGAAAGAAAGAAAGAAAGAAAGAAAGAAAGAAAGAAAGAAAGAAAGAAAGAAAGAAAGAAAGAAAGAAAGAAAGAGAGAAAAAAGAAAGAAAGAAAGAAAGAAAGAAAGAAAGAAAGAAAGAAAGAAAGAAAGAAAGAAAGAAAGAAAGAAAGAAAGAAAGAAAGAAGAAAGAAAGAAAGAAAGAAAGGAGAGAAAGAAAGAGAAAGAAAGAGAGAAAGAGAGAGAAGGAAGGAAAGAAGGAAAAAGAAGGAAGGAAGGAAAGAAAGAAAGAAAGAAAGAAAGAAAGAAAGAAAGAAAGAAAGAAAGAAAGAAAGAAAGAAAGAAAGAAAGAAAGAAAGAAAGAAAGAAAGAAAGAAAGAAAGAAAGAGAAAGAGAGAGAAAGAGAGAGAAAGAAGGAAAGGAAGAAAGAAAGAAAGAAAGAAAGAAAGAAAGAAAGAAAGAAAGAAAGAAAGAAAGAAAGAAAGAAGGAAAGAAGGAAAGAAAAGAAAGAAGAAAGAAAGAAAGAAAGACAGAAAGGAGAGAAAGAGAGAAAGAGAAAGAAAGAGAGAAAGAGAAAGAAGGAAAGAAGGAAGGAAGGAAAGAAAGAAAGAAAGAGAGAGAAAGAGAGAGAAGGAAGGAAGGAAAGAAGGAAAGAGAGAAAGAAAGAAAGAAAGAAAGAAAGAAAGAAAGAAAGAAAGAAAGAAAGAAAGAAAGAAAGAAAGAAAGAAAGAAAGAAAGAAGGAAGGAAGGAAGGAAGGAAGGAAGGAAGGAAGGAAGGAAGGAAGGAAGGAAGGAAGGAAGGAAAGGAGGAAGGAAGGAAGGAAGGAAGGAAGGAAGGAAGGAAGGAAGGAAGGAAGGAAGGAAGGAAGGAAGGAAGGAAGGAAGGAAGGAAGGAAGGAAGGAAGGAAGGAAGGAAGGAAGGAAGGAAGGAAGGAAGAAGGAAGGAAGGAAGGAAGAAAGAAAGAAAGAAAGAAAGAAAGAAAGAAAGAAAGAAAGAAAGAAAGAAAGAAAGAAAGAAAGAAAGAAAGAAAGAAAGAAAGAAAGAAAGAAAGAAAGAAAGACAGACACACACGGATTATATGCCTGGATAAAGAAAGTGTGACTCGTGTCCTAGACAGTAGACCCTCAAGGCACTTGTGGAAAATAGTAAAGACAAGAAACTGTAAGAGCCAAAGCAGACTTGAAACCCATACTGAAGAGGAAATAAGGACAATAAAGATGCAGGCATGAGCAAATTATACTCAGGGCAGCCGTCAACTGATCTGGGCGGTAGGTAAGAGCTACAGTGAATTCCAAAGAGGCAGGGACTGAAAGGAAACAGAGGCCTAATTTTGAGCGAGAAGCTACTCTTGCTACTATACAATAGTGGAGGTGAGTATTTAAGGGGCTCCTAGGAACTGAGACGCCATGAGCCAGAGTTTGAGCAGGGGAAGTAGCCAGCAGACTTCTACTTTCCAGGCCTGAGTTCTTGGCCACACCTTCTCCCAACTTCTCCACACTCTTTAATTCAACAATATTGCTCACCATACTAAACTTCACAAAGACAGAAGACGAAAGTAAAAGAACTGCTCAACACAGTACATGGCACAGTCACCATCCAAAGACTACTAAACAAATGGCAAGACAAGAGCTGAGAGGAAGCACAGCGGCTGACAGCTTCTGACAGAGAGGACCAAGAGCAGGAGGGGCGGGCCGTGATTCTATGGCAACTGTTATGTTGCGTTAGCATTCTAAGGCAACAGAAACACATAAATTTGCATTCCTATCGGTATACGGCAAATTCTTTGGGAAAATGATGGATTGTTTCCTAAATAATACTGAAACAGAAAATTTAAATTGAATGTCTGTCTCACACTATATGCCAAAAATAACTTTCATAGAAATTAAACCTGAACTATGAAACTTGCAACGATTGAAAAGATAAAAGTTAACTCAGAAAATTTACATTTCCTTTCTCTTCCCAGTAGAAATGCATCAACAAAGATTCAGATCAATGAACAAAACACAAAATAGTAATACTCTTATTAATTTATAAAGAAACTATATATTACAATAAGAGAACTCAGTGATCATATAGCAAAAATCCACAGAAATGGAAATATGAGGGGATCCTGGATGCGTAAAAATATTCTCAGTAACAATTTTTTTAGCAATGTACAAGTCTTCAGTACTGGCAGTGGCAGTAGTGAAGGCTTGGCAGTGGTTGAAAAATTTAACAAACCCAGAAGCTTAAGGGTACGGGAAAACAAGCCCTTCAGAAGCTTAGGGATACGGAAAGGAAGCCCTTCAGAAGCTTAGGGGTACAGGAAAGGAAGCCCTTCAGAAGCTTAGGGGTACGGGAAATACGCCCTTCACTCACAGCAGTTGACAGTCAAAGCTGGCACAGCCTTAACGATGAGCAACTTGTCCAAAATCAACAGGATTTTTTTTATATTTTATTATACACTGTGAGATATACAATTACAAAGAAGTTCATGTTTGGGTTTCGGTTTTACAGCGTCCCAGCACCCATCCCTTCACCAGTGCCCATTTCCCACCACCATGTCCCCAGTTCCCTCCCCCCCCCCTAGCTTGCCTTTATGGTTCTCTCTCTCTCTCTCTCTCTCTCTCTCTCTCTCTCTCCTCTCTCTCCCCCTCCTTCTCTCTCTCTCTCTCTCTCCCCCTCTCTCTCTCTCTCTCTCTCTTCCTTCTCTACACACTGTGGATTACAATACATACATTTAGAGGTTATCATGTGTATCTTTTTGCCTGTATTCAATGCTCAGTTCTAGGATGGTATTATCACTTTTGACAATTATTAGCGCACTGTTCCCTTCTCCCTCTTACCTATTCCCTGACTCCCCCACATTTGTGGTAGATTCCACCTTTGACAAGACCTCCTGATCCATGTTTTGCCTGACCTTGGATATTGGTTTCATATTTATATCATGCAAATAAGTGCAATCATTCTATATCTGTCTTTTTCCTTCTGGCTAATCCCACTCAAAATGCTCCTCTCCATGTCCATCCATTTATAGGCAAATATCATAACTTCACTTTTCCTAACAGCTGCATAGTATTCCATTGCGTATATGTACCAAAGTTTCTTTATCCACTCATCAGTTCTTGGGCACTGGTTGTTTCCAGATTCTGGCTATTGTGAATAGTGCTGCTATGAAAATAATCAACAGGAATTTTAATTCATGAATATTATGACCCTCTAAATCTATTATAGGGACTTTATGTAGAGATAATCACACATGTACAATAACTGCAGTCTGCAGCATTATTTAAAGTAGAAAATGAGTTCATCAATATAGGATTGAGTATACACAGAAGCATCTAGAAGAAAAAGCATGATATAGCCACTGGTAAGTATACAATCCCATGAGTAGAAGCTTGAAATGCCATGAAAGAACCAAGGGACAGATTTAAATGACAAAACGGAACGCTGAGTAGTTTGTGGAATGTGCCATAACTTGGAATGACATTAAACATGGTTAAGTCTACACAGACATTTCTGGAGGCATCCATAAGAATTGCTGGAGTATTTGAGTCTAGGGAAAACAACTGAGTAGGGGAAAGCTTTGCTTTCCCATCTATATGCCATGTAGTGTCTATATAGCCCTCAAATAAAGTAAAATAAATGTTAAAGGTGCATCCTTTATCACCCTTTCTAATCCATTCATTACAGAAGGCAGCTTTGGTACTTACATTTGGGCTTTTTCCCCAGGAAGTTCAAAAACTATGCCGGGACCAGAAGACAGGTCAAGTTCTCATAAGGGCTCTTGACAGTAATCTGTAAAGTTGACCATCTCTAAAACCTGACAGGCAGGTGACTGTCAGTAAACTTGACACTGTTCTAAGTGGACACGAGAATCCAATCAATGCTGAAGCCACACTGACCACCCTTTCAGGTTTTCCCTCAAGGCGTCCATGCAGAAGGGATTTCCTCAACATGTCCAAACCTAGGCCTGAGGTTCCAGAAACATGATGATCATTTACTATATTCACTGTTCATGCCCCCTTCCCAGCGAGGGGCCATCACCTTTACTCAGGCACAGAAAAGAGTTCAAGGCACCCTCAACCCAGGGTGGAGGGTGCACACCTCCTTCAAGCCCCACTTGTGAAAAGGCTCACAGGATGGTGATGTCACGGCAGAGATGGCAGGAAAAGGAGCTCTGGCTTCTCCCTGCTTCCTGGAGCCATAAATTTGCTTATATTGTGCAAATACAAATTTGCTTATTTCATTTGAATACTTGAATATCAATGTTGAAATACTCTTGTAACTTCCATTTTAAAAAGAAAGTATTTAGAACTTTAGCACTCAGAAATTACATTTCCCAAACCGAAGATTTTAAAATCTGATTTCATGGAGCAGTTAGTTGCCTCCTATATCCTTGAGGGCCTCTGCAAATAGTTCTGGACTTCTTCTTTTGTTTTGCCACACATAAGTTCTAATTTTATGAAAATTAATGCTATACTTCCTGTTTCTAAAACAGAGTCCTATAAATGAAGCTGCAATAGGAGATATGGAGATGGATTCATTTTTAATGCGCTTATCTTGACTTAACTTTTATATACTGTTTCTCCAATTCTTTCCTGGTAGGACTGTTTTACCACTCCACATTGTATTAATATCTAACACACTAATGTGTTTAATAAAAAGAGGGAAATGTCTAAGTTTACAATGATAACCAGTTGTACTTCCAAGGTAGACTGGCTGGCCTAGAAAGCTGCCTTCCACTGGTCCATTTTCCCTAAAACATCAGAAAAGCAAGTGCCGTTTCAAAATCAAAGGAAGGGAGTTCTAGAGCGATGCATGGTTGCAAGGATACACTGACAGAAACACAGCTATTATTCAAAAAGGGCTCCTTATCTTTTCTAACAAGAGAGTTTCTTTTTGAGAACACTTGGGAATCTAAAACATGTCAATAGTAGTCATATTGACTGAAATATGTTGTCTCAGTACAAAAATAAAATCACTGTACCTGAACAGGGCAGAAAAAATATCTGAAGATGTATAATTAGATAATGGGTAATCATCAAAGAATTCAGATATCAAGAAGAAAAAGGAAAAAGAAACTTATAAAATGTGCTATTATAAATGTAAATAATATGTATTTTTGAATTGGATTTAGGGGGTCTCTCTCTTTCACAATGAAAGAACAAAGGCAGGCAGTATCAGTGTGACAAAAAGTAAGAGAACAACACAGCCAGGCTCGGTCTCTTTCTGGTCTTAACAATGACATCACACAGCTGCCATGTAATCACATGGACTTTCAAGCTGAAGATTGTGATAGTGGCAAAAATTTCAGAGAAAAAGCTGTTAATAAACTTAGAGGTTTGCTTTTGTAATGTATATAGTAGAGGGCAAATGTATACAGCAGAGAGCAACTTCCCGGGACAGAAACACACCAAATAAGAACAGGTGGCTAAAAAGTAGAGCTGCGACACTGTATTTCCCAGGCAGTAAAGTATGGTGTGCCCTCATGGGCTCTACTCCAGTACTTTCTTCAAACTTAAAACTGCTTTTATTTGTTTGTTTGTTTGTTCTTTGGAAGGAGTACATTAGGAAATACTCAACAATGCTCAGTGGTTACTCTTGCCTCTGTACCCAGGAATTACTCCAAGCAAATGTTCATATGGGATGCTGGGGATTGAACCTGGGTTGACTGCTTGCAAGGCAATGCCCTATCTGCTCTACTGTTGCTCCAGCCCCAAGCTAAGGACTGTTGTGTTTCAGACTCCTCACCTCACACACCCCAGGCTTAAACTACCATCCCTCAATGTTTTTCCTTCCAGTAACTTCTGTCTCCCTGCCCCTTGAGATATTGCAGGTGTTGCTGTGGTGCCTAGCTGCGTCGGCAGGTGGCAGACAGGAGACAGGCTTTTCTATAGCCAGGGCTCTGCCCCATGGGTCCCGGATGGTTGATAGTCTGACAGAGAAAAAAGACTGAGCCCTTGGGGCTAGAGCCATGGCCTAGCGGGTAGGGCGTTTGCCTTGCACGCGACCAGCCCATGCCAGCCCAGGTTCCATCCCCAGTACTCCCATATGGTCCCCAAGCACCACCAGGAGTAATTCCTGAGAGCAGAGCCAGGAGAAACCCCTGAGCATCACCGGGTGTGACCCAAAAAGCAAAAAAAAAAAAAAGAAAAGGACTGGGCCCCCTGGGATGAATCCCAGAGTCACGGCAGAGCCTGGCAAGCTACCCGTGGTGTATTCGATATGCCAAAAACAGTAACAATAATGGACCTCATTCCCAACGAATGGAGACATTACTGGCGCCGCTTGAGCAAATCAATGAACAACTGGAAGATAAGTGATACAAGTGACACCAATAACTTCTGTCTCGGTGCTTGTTGCTCACCTGCCTTCTCTCTGAGTCCTTCCTCCCAGTGGCCTGGAGACAGTCACCTCTGCCCAAACTGCATGGCCACTGTCATTGGGCACTGTCACCTTTCTCAGAGGCAGCTTCCAGTGACCCGTCCCTAAAGCCTTGTCTTTCTGGGTGCCAGTCCTTGGTGTGCCAGAGCTCATTACAATCAGCTGCCTCAAAACCCAGATAACTCCCACCGTCTGCGAATAGAGACCTGCATCCTCCCAGGGTGTTCAATCTTTCTCAGGATCCACTTTCCCTACCCTAGGATACGGGCATGAGTCAAAGACAGGAATCCTTCTGGGTCCCATATTGCTGATCCCCCTGCCCTCCGCTTTCCTAGATCTGGACTCAGGGATAGGGATCCCAGGGTTACAGTTGTAAAGAAGGAAGCATGTACCTCCATAGAAACCATCTGGGAATGCATGTAAATGCATTCTGGTTGGTCTTTCTCTAGGTGAGCTAATTGGCTGCTTTGTGTAAGCAACTGATAGGGGTTCACATCCTTGTTAATATTGGCAATAATCAATCAGATAGCAGAGGCATAAATATGAAAAGCATATAAAAGCACATGTCAGGAGTTGCTGAAAATTGTGGTTCTGGAAGGGAAAGAAGTGATGATGAGAAGCTGCTGCTGTGGGAATCTTCTGGAGAGGCAACTGCTGAAATAGAGATACTAAGTACTCTGTTCTGAACAGAGGTTGCCGCCAACCTCTTTTTGGGGAAGGGAGCTTGGACCACACCCTGAGATGCTCAAAGGTTACTCCCGTGTTGTAGTACAGTATTTCCCAGAGACTCTGCATCTGGCCTGGAGTTGCCTCCTGCAGGCCACTTTGTAGATAGGAAGAGGACAGTTTGAATGTAGCAGTTCATCTGACCATGTATTCTATACTGGCTGGTATAAATATTCTCTCATGCTGCCACAAGCATCGTGGGACTAGCTAGATCTTACCAGTATATTTGCCTGGCCATGTTGGATCTCTAAGTAATTAGACCAGAGAGACATGCTGTTTGCCTCCAAGCAAGCAAGCATGACTCTCTGATAAGTAAAAGGCTAATATACAGAACTACCATGAAGTAAAGATGAGACTCATGTGAAGGCTTGGAAAAATATATAACTAGCTATAGACTATTCTTTGGTACAGATGCATGCCTTTGTATTCTGAGATACAGTTCATCTCAGATGCCCCTCCTCCATTCTGCCCTGTTGGGGCGCTTCCAAGGCAGATCTTGGCTCAGCAACATTAACATCTCAAAGGGCCTAGGTGAGGTCCTGGGAGAAATTACCTGAGGGGAATTGACCCTAACTCTTGCCATTGTTGTGGGTGGTCTGTTTGCAGGAATATAAAACTGCAGCCTGCTTTCTTTCTCTCCTTTGGCGCTCTCTTTTTTGCTTCTTCTGCCTTTTGCCTCTTTATCCTCCCGGCCACGCCTTAACAAGTGGTGGCAGCCATCTTGGCCTATACTTAGCCGGGGTCTAGCCGGGAACCCTAAGTTTGGGGTTTTTCTATTGCTGATTTGTATGCCAGAACCTGTGCAAGTTGTGTCTTTCTCCATTCACTGGCCACCAATCCCCTGGGGCAGAAGGGGATTCCTACACCTTGCTCCTGGATTTTGTGTGGGCCGCCAGCATTCCCCACACTCCTGGCTCTAGACTTAGGAATTACTTCTGGCAGTACTCAGGGGAATAGGACGGTGGGGATCAAACCCAGGTCTACTACATACAGAGCAAGCGTCCTACCCACTTTACTATCTTTCCAGGTCCTCTGTTGCTCTCTTCCAGTATAATCAAGAGCTTTAACACTAGAGACTGAAATTCTTACCTGCCATCTACAAAATCCCAGTAACTAGCCATTTGCACTCTAACACCAAGAAGACAGAATGCCAAGTAGAGGGCAGAGGGTATCCATCAGAGAGAAATCAACTTGTTAACCTGATTACCAAGACCTAAAATGGCCTGAACTGGCCCAGCCCAGAGCCATGCTGGTCTGTACAAGAGCCGGAGACATTCCCTCTGCTGGCTTTAGGGGCCAAGGCAGACGGACAGTGGAGTGCAGCCATGCGTCTTTCTCCGGCAGCCCTGTTCCTTGGCTGAAGGGAGCTTGTCTGGCCCCCCTGTTAAACCGACAGATAGGTCACTGCATAATGCACTGGGGAGAAGGCACCAATGGGAAAACAGATCAAAAAAAAATTGGGATTTGAGGCAAATGAGCTTTGCCAAGTGCCCAGGTCTAGATTGCAGGAGTAGTCATTGAGATATCACCATTGAACCTGGTTGCTTCTCACTGGACCCACATGGTGGAGTTCACACAACACTTTCCTGAAAACTTTTGTTGATCTAAATCACCGTCCAAGGTAAGGATTCGCATAACTGGAATTCACCCTCAGGGATTAAATAACTTTCAAGTGAGTGAGTTGGAACCCTAGCCAGCCTTCTCGAACTGAAAACTCTTGCCATATAAGGGAACTGTGTTTAACTGTCCTGAAATCATAGACCATCTTTATGTAATCCCTCATCTGTAGGAGTAATAAGTTAATTTTCTGGTGGTCTAATGCTCTTGCCAAGTTTAATTACCTCCATGCATCTATACAACATTTTTCTCTTCTGGTAGGTACTAGACTAATTACACAGCTCCTTAATGGGTCTACCACCTCCTCATTTACATAGAATTAATTATTTGAAGGTGAAAACTGATATCTATAAGGTAAATTCAAGTTTTTATGAGATCTATTTTAAGGGTTGAGTCAAAACATTCATATTCAAATATTTTAGTACTAACTTTTATACTTTCCATGTAAGCTGTGTAGAGATGAGATATTAGCAAAAACGCTACCTCTAATAAAATATTTTAAAAATAACTTAAAAAAGAAAATATTTTTTGCCTTTGGATTATTTCTATAAAGGAAAATAGCTACTTGTTACTTAAACTTTTTTTTAAGTAAAAGAAGCTCATTCTTTTAAAAAATTCTAAAGCCCCATGGTTCACAGTTTAAACTTATTCAAAGTTGATTTTTAAACACTCAGTATTCCAGCACCATTCCCACTCGGCCAGTGTTCCCAGGGTCCTTCCCGGCACCCAGCCTGCGTCTTGGCAGGCACCTTTCAAGGTTTGGTTGTTGACATTTGAATATCTTTCTCTGCAGTGTTGTCGACTCTTTCCAGTATTGATATTTAGCTCTATCACGCCTTCATACCACCAATGTACCTGGATTTGATCCCCTTGGCCCTTGCCTCTGTTGCTTCCTATCTGTCTCTCCTCCCTCCTTCAATTTCTTTCCTTCTCCTCCCTACACTCTGAAGTCAAGGATGATCTAGGCACCCTACACCCTTTAAACCATTGCATTTCCTTATCCAATTACACTAAATACCTCTTATAGATGAGATTATCCTGTATTCAGTGGCTCTCTCTAAATCAAGGCCATGTACCTTTCCTGAGGGAAGTGAAGCCATTATTCTGCTTCTGAGAAAACTTACCTGTCCGGCCTGGCTTCCTGCGTGGCTGAAAGCGAGGATGTGGAGGTGGTGGGCAGAGCGGATCTGGCTGAGGGCTTTGAGGAGGAGTAAGAGCTGTTGCCAAAGTTGCTGTATCTAAAAAGCACAGACATTCATGTTGGAGAAGGACAGAAATGAGTACAAGTAGCATTCAGCAAACTTCCTCAATTTCCACAAGAAAAACAGGCCTGACACCACCAACACTGTTATTAAATCTATTTAGAATCATCTCTAACTCCTTTGTTTTATTTCTCATAAGAGTTTCCTAAAGCTCCAAACTGTTAGAAGGATTAATGACAAAGGCTTGAAGTAAAACCCATATATTTCTTATCTTTAAGTATATCTGCATATTACTTGCTAACATTAACTCAGAGCCCAAATTATTTTCTTTGGCATCATGAAGATGTTTCTTGCCTCAAAATGGAAATATAATTAGTATAGCTCTATGGAAGAGCAATGGAAAATATCAGATAATTAGCTAAAGGAACACATGATTTAAAATTCTGCTTTATCTATTTCCGGATCAACTTCATTCATTAATGATAATCTCATCATGTGTCTGGTGAGCGAGAAGAGACTCACCGCAAGTCTTCTAACTAGCCATATGGTTCAGAGGCAGGTGTACTCCTATCTCCATTCAACATTTTCCCCAGAACCATATTATAGGCACTAAGGGTTAAATGAACTTTAATAATTTCCAATTATCTTTGACAAGCTTCAGGATTTGTAAAATTTGGAATTTTCCTTTGTTTTTTTCCAGAACAGGTATCCTTCAGCATTTCTCAGTGCTCCTCCTACTATGGTACCCTTTTGGCTCCTTCAGTTCTTGTGGCGCTGCTGTGCTACCCATTGCCCCCCTAATGTCATGCAGTGGCCACCATTTACATGACTTTCACCTGTAGCCCCTTGAACTATCTATCCATATGGCCCCTGATTGAGGAATATTGCTTGAATGGTCGGCAGGAAGCTCTCATCACTCAGTGAATTCCCAAGAAATAAACCAACCGTCATCTGAAACTCCTACATGGTACAGTCACTCATGGTGATAAATACCAAGACTCAGGATTTCTTAATTTACTCAGTCACAGACTGTAGACAAGTCCCTCCATAAATTAGCTAGGAGTGTGGGACCCCAAGGGACACGAAAACAAAGACTTCCCTGCATCCAGAGCATCCAAACACCCATTCACAGAAATAATATAAATCTTCAAAGTTGTGGACAGGTCCTTGAAAATTGTGATTTCAAATAAAATGGTGTATAACATTTACCATAGGCTAATTTACATGAATAAATGTTATTTTCCTATAGAATATTTCCGGTGACAAAAATGTTACCAAACCTCAAAATGTAAGCCCAGAAAACATCTAAAAGTAAAACAACAATTTTATTCATTTTCCAACCTATTCATTCCGGTTCAGGATCTCAAGTGACTGAGCCTAAACTAGTAATTCAGGACACAAGGAAAGATCCAATCTAAGAAAAGATATTCTTGCACTGACATGGAGAAACATAGCCACACTGGGACAGCTGAGACATACCAGTGAAACTGTGAACATAAAGGACACATCTTTGGAATGCAGGAGGAAATACTACAACATGTAGAAAAGAGTGAAGAACTGTGCATTTGACTTAGAATAAACTTTGTCAGCAACTTCATGATCCCAGTAGATTTTGGCACCCCACAGGATGATTCCAGACTGTCTGGAGATATGATGGTCTCACAGCCTCAGACAAGGGGTGCCTGGACTTGGTGCCTCCCATTTGGTCTTTAGAAGTATTCATTATCCATCAATAGAACATCACTAGACATTAAAAATGGAAGCCAATTTTAAATGATAGCATGTTGGTGGGTGCTACAATAGGTGGCCCTGGAAACTGGGTTTCTGCTAGCTCAAAGCCATTTGCATTGCCCTGAGGCCAGGCACTCAGGCTAACAAGATCCCTCTAGAGCAAATCACAATAGGAGATTGGGGTCAGGATTGGAAAAGGCAGTTTGGTTTTATACCTCTTAGAATAGCATTATATTTTTATCATGAATCCAATGCTAGCTGTTTGGAGTATTTCTCTCATAACTCCAACGGGTCCCCACAAGGGACACATTAATATTCACCTGGAGTTACCCTGGTGGTGTTGAATCCACCATTAAAATGAGCTCTGCTAAGATCAAGGAAGGAGGCATGCTAAGTTTGTCCCCAGGCAAGCGAACATGACACTCAGTAATACAGAGGGCAGAGCACACTAGTATTCGCCTGAAATAGAGAAAAGGATCATGTGAGACATACAACTAGCTGTAGAATGTTCATGGTCAAAAAATAATAATGTTATTTACCCATGTATTAAATCCTGAGTTTTGTTTTTAGGTGCATTCCCAGATCTCCACTAGAGCCTTGCACAGGAACCTGAGAGGCAGGGACTAAACCCTGGCAATTAGCATTTGTTTAGACCTGGGTTAGGTTCTACCTGGAGATTTGCATATGAGTGCTGGTTTTTGTCTTTGCAAGAACCTTTCCTTCCTGGGCTTCATTTTTTTTTTTTTTGGTGCCTTTGTCATAAGAAAACTTGTCCTTTGGAGAAGAAGGTTCCATCTTGGCTTTAGATTCCAGGCAGGTAGGGATTCAGATCACATAATTTTACAGCCCCCCTCCCCTGTTCCTTACTCTGTTAACATCCTATCTTCATAGCACTTGGTTTGAAGCATTCATTTCAGCCATCTTCTCTTTAAAAAGTAATCAATACTGTCAATGTACAACAGGTCAGCAGCTACTACTGTGTGTTGGTTTGAATTTTTAAGAGGACATCCAAACCATAAGCCTCAGGAAAGACAGCAAAGGATGAAACAACGTAAAAGTAGGAAGGAGAGAGGGAGGAATGGTCACCACAAGGACCTCTGAATGCTCAGGGTCCTGTGCTCAGGTTTCAGGCCTGCATCAACCAGCTGCCCGGACATAGCTTGGTTTTCTCCCAAGGCAACTACAACAGAAGTGAGTATACAGTAGAATGTTTTAACAGGATTACTTTACTAAAATTATGTATAAGTGACGTTATGGAAATAAAACCAGCATAACACTTCTCCCCTCCTTTGGTTTCTCTATTGGCTAAATAATTAAAATATCTCTGCCCACTTTTGCTTCCAATTTCAGCCAAACTAACTGGATCATGCAATTTACCCGATTCACTGTTCAGGTTTGAAGTGGATTTTGAGGAGGATGTTTCTTTCTTTGGTTTTCATTGTAGTCAACTACTGATCAAATTTGTGCATACAGGCCCACAAAAAACACTGAGTGGTTATCTGAAAATCAGTAACTATAAACAACATTACATAGTATTCTAATTTCTGCCAAGTATATCACTTAAAATTGCAAAAGTTCTATCAATCATCACAAGAGTCAAGTATTGCCTTCATTTCTGTCAAAACCAATTCCGCAATGTATGTATTTTTTGTTGCTCTCCTCACCCTTTACCAATTGGTCTTCTGAAGACCAAGTAGGAGACACCCAAGTCCAGGCATCCCATGTCTGAAGTTATGAGATCACCGTATCTCCGGACAATCCAGAATCACTCTGTGGGGTACCAAAATCTACTGGGACAATGAAGTCGCTAACAACTTCATCGTTTATTCCAAGTCAAATACACAGTTCTTGCTCTTACAGAGCATCATTATGTATCCATATTGGATAAACTTCATCACTATTGTGTGAAAGGTCAGCAATCCCAGAATTTTCATCTTGAAAGACACCAGAAAGAACTTATTTTGGGGGGGTGTTCAGGGCCTCCTGGCAAATACAATTAAGAATAAATTAATTACAATTTAATAAATTTACAATTCAATAAAATTACAATTTAGTAAAGTAATTAAGAATACAAGAATTAAGAATGCAAGAGGAGGGGGCTGTAGCAACACTCCATCTGGTAGGGTATTTTTCTTGCATGTGCCAATCAGTATTTGATCCATGGCATCCCATATGGTCTGCCAGGAGTAACTCCTAAGCACAGAGCCAGGAGTAATCCCTGAGCATAGTTGGGAGTGATTCCCTCCCCAAAAAAAAAAATACAAGAGGAAACGAACTTTCAAATCATCTTCATTATGGGCTGTTCCTTCAAGTGTTTCTGCCCATGGCCTCTCCTAGAGTCTCCCACGTTTCCTTCCCTGCCATCTCATCCATGACCACATTCCATTTTTAGGGGGAAATAGATCTCCAGTTGGTTGAATCATCGTGGGCCACTGCCTTCTGTAGGAAAACTGTCCGGGTTTTAGGCAACGGACCAAGAAAAGAAAGCATAACGCTAGAGGGAATTCTTTAATAAACCCTAAGGAAGGAGAAATCAGAGGTCTGTTCCCCTTCCTCCCTTGGCCCCCCATCTTCAATTCTGTAAAAATGATTCAAGTGTCAACACTTAAATAATGCAAAGACAGTAATGTCTGTGAAGTTATTTAAACTGCACTTGTTTGCCATCTCCCTGGAGACTCTCAGCAATCTCGAGAAAGGAAAAAAAATCTGCATACATTAATGTCCAAACATAAAACCAGAGGAAAGAGAAAGACACCCACCTATTAGAAGAGAAAGACCGGAAGTTGTAAGGCTCAGAAGAACAAGTGCTTGAATGGAGAGAATCAGATAAACTGTTAGAGAATGAACATCCCTACTCACAGCTGCATGCAGACATGACAAAGTGCCCTGCTGTGTTCTCGGAAACATTCCATGCCAGATAGCTGGTGTGAGAAGCATACAGTTTGATACACCATGCATGTTTGGTTTTTGTTTTTGGGCCACACCCAATGGTTATCGGGGGTTTGCCTAGCTCTGCACTCAGAAATTACTATTGGAAGAGCTTAGGGGATCATTTGGGATGCTGGGGAATGGAACTGGTGCTGGCCACAGCAAGGCAAGCACTCTACTTGCTGTATTATCTCTCCAGCCTCCACCATATACTTTGTGGTTGGTTGGTTGGTTTGGGCCATCCTGTTGGTGCTCAGGGGCTGCTCCTACTTGAGGATCATAGATAATGCCAGAATGCCAGGGTGCGAGCCAGGGTTATGCACAAGCAAGCAAGCACTTCCACCCCTGTACTATCTCTCCAGCCCCACCACGCATACTTTTGAAATCCTTACACAAAAACAAAATCATTTTTAGTAACTGTAAGATAACAAATGAGGCCCTTAATCCAGTTTTCTTCTGCACCTTGTCTAAATACTCTTAACTATTTGGTCAGAGGTTAGGCGTCACCAACTGCTTCCCTTTTGAATTCACATGCACACACAAAAGACAAGCCAGGTACGAAGGTCACATGCTGTGTGCCCTTCCCCAGGTTAGCCTCATGCATGCCTCCTCGAGGGGGCAACTACCTGCTCTCCTTCTGTGTCTCGGCATCCTTTTCTTTGGCGGTTATGGGTGAATCCTCGAAGTCATAGGAGAAGAGGTGGAAGGGACTGTGGGGCACGTAGGGCAGCTTTTCTATGGGGGGGTGATGCCTTCGGAGGGCCAGCGGTGGAGGAGGAGGGCCGAGAGGCTGGGGCAGGTGTGGGGGGTGACAGCAGAGCAGACCCAGAGGCCCCACAGCATAAGGAGTTCCCTGCTGCAGTGCTGGTGCTGGAGGCGGCAGGGAGAGCTGAGCTTTGGGAAGTACCATCCCTTCCTGTGGGGGGGTCTCTTCTGAGGCGGGGCTGGCCTGGCTGCTGGCCCAGCAAGGAGGATGAAAAGAGGGGTGAAGGGGGAGGAGAGAGAGAGAGAGAGAGAGAGAGAGAGAGAGAGAGAGAGAGAGATTAGGAAAGAGAAAAAGACCCCAGTGAAACCCCCTCTTCAGCTCTTTCTGATCTAAAGCCTCAGTCTTAGGCTTCCCCAACAATCCCAGTGGGCTGCACTTGCTCACTAGAAATGGGACCAGTCTGGCCTCTGGGTAACAGAGGCTACGGGGAAAGTAGTAATAGCTCCCCAAAGGCTCTCCTGAATCTTCCCTGCATTTCTCCCCCACGACTCTGTTGGCACCTGAAGTTCCACCGTCTCAACTTAATTCTTCGTCTTATCAAGCGAGCATCTGCTCTCCCAGTGTCCAGCTGGGAGTGGTGGGATTCCATCCACTCTAGACTTTAGTAGCTGTTTCAGACCCTTTCTCAAAAGCAGAAATAAAGAACAGAAGCCAAACCAGCAAGAAAGGCAGAAGAGGCGGAGCACAGAAAGGCAAATTTTCCCATTTCACATGCTCCCCAGGGCTCAATTACTAGGTGCCCGGCTTCTCCTCCTGCAGGTATGCCTGTCTCCCAATTAAGTTACAGACTTTCCATCTGCAGAGGACTAGATTTAGAGAAACCACTGGATTATTTTTATAAATATCTTTCTGACATCTGCATTCTTCAAAACCAAGATTTTTATTTCCCAGAGAACTTGGCTTCCAGCTTTGCGCATCTGGGAATGGGAGGTGAGCTCTTTCCTACTTCAGATTGTGAGCTCTCTCTGGGCAGGGAAGGGGCATCTTGATCCCCTGCCTTGTGAGAGAAAGAGAATGGTCTAGCTCAGCACAGGCCTGGAACACACATCAACACACAGGACATATATACATAGTGGGCACACTAAGAGCTTGCATACGATGAACATACCTGGCAGGAACATAAAAGGAAGCGGCCCAAGAAGGGGGCATAGCGGAAGACTTCAAGCCAACAGAAAAAATGCAGAATTGTTTGCACCGTTGTGTTTTGTGTAACAAAATAGGCATAATAAGTTTAGGTTTCAGCTTATTAACAGATATTTTAAATTAATACATAAATAGATAATAAGAACATGTAATTCTTAGGTACAGGCTTAGTAGGTCTGTTACAGGTGCAAAACATACAACAGATTTCTGTCAGGGAGCAAATGGCTTCTGTGGACACTGTCAAGCCATGGACATGGTCAAGATCAGGTCCTGGTGTTGACCACGAACCCTGTTAGTCCCTAAACCTGGAAAGCCAGACTGCTCGGATCAAGGATTCCTCTAGCATCGGCTCCTGCACAAAGGCCACTTCAGAGTAGGATAAAGAGCATCTCCATATGCAAGCTGGCCTCTCACAGTCATCAGAGATACCTTTTTTTGTTATTTTCCCGGGGGATAAAAATTTAAAAAATAAAGGCTTCCTTTTCTAGGCAGAATATTCCAACTGTGTGAGCCAGGAATGGCTGAAGGCTTTGTCTGGCTGAACAGAACACGCATACTGACGTGTGCTGGAGTCATACTGTGTATTTATTGAAGGACTGCATACTTTCCGTGGCGTATTCACTGTTGCCCCTAATGGAGAGTGTCTACTGAACTTGTTCTTTCCCAGAGGGCCCCAACTGAAAGATCAGTCTCCCAAAGCACTGGCATGGCTCAGGCCGAGGACCGACGACCCTGCCGATGCAGCTTCTCCCCTTTTGCTCTGAAATGGGCACTGCACACAGTTGAAGACTGGCATTCTTTCCTTCCTTGCCCTGATGATGCCTTTCCAAGCATTTCCAAATGTAGAAAAACATTTTGCTTTTCAGCCTAGAGAGGAGTCTGTGACTCCTCCACACAAGGAGCTACTGCATGGCAAAGAAGCCTATAGAGGGATTTCACTTTACATACCAGTGGGCTGAAGAGTGAGATTGCAGAAGGAAAAAAATCCCCCTGATTGAAGTTGGTAAGAGAAAAGCATTTCACTCTTTCAGTCAACGTCCTTTTTGTTTGTAGAAAAACAGTAAAAATACCAGTTTGAAGTGGTGATCAATAAGATAAAGAAAACAACTCGTAGAATTATTTTTTAATATTGGAATGTTAAACTAAGCATGCTCAATTTTGATTTCCTATATATACATTGGGAAAATACAAAAGTTTAAAATATTGAAATAGGCACAGTGTCTGCCTGCTAACATTGGGAGAGGCAAGCAAAGGAAGAGAGGGTGCTAGAAATCTGTCAGCGGCTTTGGGGATAAAGATATATACTTGGCAGTTTTATATTCTATTGGGGTGGAAAACATTTATCACTTGATCACTTGACTTCCGTAGATCATCGATTTACTTGAGCAGGCACCAGTAACATCTCAATATGTCCTGTCACATGAAAGTTAGCCTAGGGTATCTGCCTGCTCCAGGAACATAAAGAGCCTCAAACCATTCCATCAGGTCATGGGAATGAGGTCTATAATTGTTACTGGTATTTGGCATGTCAAATATGACACAGGTAGCTTGCCAGGCTCTGCCATGCGGGCTACTATAAGAATTCAATATAATTTTAGTAGGATCTGGGACACGTTTGAAAGGATTTGGGATTAGTTCTCAGTTGGAAAATACAAATTCATCCCATGAATCTGGTAGTAACTAACCTATTTCAAGTAATGTTATATTGGTAAGATTAATTTAAAAAACGGGGGGGGGGGAACACGTGAAATCCCTCATACTGTAGTGCTGAAAGCGTTAAAATTTCTGGACAGAGATGTACGCTTTCGTCACCATCAATCTAAATGAGTTAAAGCACGCAATGAAGAAAAGTGTGTAAAAAACAGTGGGGCGATGCTTCCACAAAGCATGGTTAGGAAAACAGTTACAAAATGCTTAGGTATTTGGAGGAAACTAGTCCCTCTGTGGTTCTGTGTGCAGGGCCCATAAAGGCTTGGCAGTGGGGGAGCAGTGAGGAAAAGACGCCTCTTCTGAGAGCTACTTTTAAACTCTGCCTGATGGTCTGAGCCTCAGGCTTTTAGTGTGACGGTCCAGCCCTTGGTACCTGTCTTTGCCCTGACAAAAGCAATCGTCCTCTCTCTCTTCCTCTGAATTGGGCTCCGTGACTGGCTGCTCTTCTTCTTCTTCCTCCTCCTCCTCCTCCTCCTCCTCATCCCTAAAACAAGGCGCCAGGAAAAGAGAAATGCACATAGACAAGATGAACAGTGAGGTAAGCATTCAGACAAATGGAAAGATGAAGAAAATGAAACAACAGGAAAAAAAAACAGCTATCTGAAAATGAAGAGTACACCAGGAGAGAGGACACAGTTTTTGTTCTGTTCTATTGGGTTTGGGGCCACACCCAGCAGTGCTCAGGGCTTACCCCTGGTCCTGCGCTCAGGGATCACTCCTGGCAGGGTAGGGGGGACCATATGCGATGCTGGGGATTGAATCCAGGTTGGCTGTGTGCAAGGCAAGGGCCCTATCTGCTGTACTATCATTCTAGCCCCAAGCGGAAACAGTTCTGAGGTGGGAAATTCAAATACAGAGATACAATAACCAGGTTTGATGCCCTAAACTCTCCACGTGTGCTTCAGAGCACTCGCCTCGGCAGTCCTCCCTGTCCACTCTCTTCTTACACAGGGAGTTCTCGGTGAGGCCCAATTCCTCCAGCAAAGTCCTCACTTTTGCACTGCACCCTCCTTGGCTAAGAAACAGAGTTCAAGCCAATCAGTACCAACAACCACATGGTGGTCAGGGGTTCTGCATGCCATTCCCTCAGTATTAGTGAATGTCTTTCACCTCGCCAAGAAGGGTTCACAGTTGAGGTGGAATCAAACTCTGCCATGTTTGGGGTTTTCCTTTTGTGCCAGCAGGGAGGGCCAGTGGTTAGTCTAAAGCTGCCTGTAACTTTCACTGTGAAAAGGCTGCATGTGAGCAAAGTTCACCTAAGAACTGCAGAGATGAAGAGCGATGGAAAGAGGATGGGAAGAGCAAAAAGAAAAAGGCAAGGAAGGAGGGGGGAGGAGAAAGGAATGGGAAAGAGGAAGGCAGAGGGGAGAGGAGTGGGGAGGAAGGGAAAGAGGCAGTTTTGTGATAATAGTAACACCTTGATCCATTTCTCAAACTTGTTTTAAATTTTTTGAAACTTCAATCCTTCTTCAATGGAGACAGAAAATTCTCATCTTTCTGCTAAGGTCACTTTAGTTGTATTTGCCCTTGCAGTTAAACAAACAGGGACTTCAGTACCAGAATCATTACCCACCTATAAGCCTTCACATTAGACCCTGTCCGCATCATCCACATCAAGACTCTATAGTGTCTCAATCCCTTGCCTTTTACAAATTGGTCCAAAGGCCCAAAGGGCATATGAAAAAAAAAAGTTCTTCATCACTAATCACCAGGGAGAAGCAAATAAAAATTTATGTTTATAGCAGCACTATTCACAATAGCCAGACCCTGGAAACAACCAGAGTGCCTGAGCTTTGACTGGATAAAGAAACTTTGGTAATGACTGGATAAAGAAACTTTGGTACATCTACACAATGGAATACTAAGCAGCCGTTAGGAAAAATGAAGTTATGAAATTTGCCTATAAATGGATGGACATGGAGAGGATCATGTTGGAGTGAAATTAGCCAAAAAGGAAAAAAAGACAGATATGAGAACGACTGCATTTATTTGCATGACATATATATATTATATTATATCATTATATCATATATATCATAATGATATAATATATCATTATATATATATATGATACCAATATCCAAGGCCAGACAAAACATGGATCAGGAGGTCTTTCCAAAAATGGAATCTACCACAAGCCGCCTGGGAGTCAGAGGTTGGGTAGGACAGAGAAGGGAACAGTGTGCTAAGAATTGTTGTAAGTGATAATACTAGCATAGAACTGAGTATTGAATACAGACAAAAAGATACACACGATAACCTCTAAATGTATGTATTGCAATCCATAGTGTGTAAGAGAAGGAAAAGAGAAAGAGAGAAAAATAGAAAATAGATAAGGAACTCTCCACAGAGGCAGGCTAGGGTAGAGGGGAGAGAATAGGGGGACTTTGGTGGTGGCAAATGGGCACTGGTGGAGGGGATGGGTGCTGAAACAATGTATGACTGAGACCCAGACATAAACATCTATGTAATAGTATATCTCACGGTGGTGTACCCAGCCCCCCAACCCTACAATCTACACCATGAGCTGACTAGCGGTATAAAATCCTCCCGCTGCACACACGGACAGCTAGACTTACCAGAAGCCGGCCGTAGGACCCTAAGTAATTAGACCAGAGAGAAGGCTGTTTGCTTCCGCAAACAAGCATGGCTCCCTGATATACTCAAAGGCAACTAAAATACAAAACTACAATGAAGTAGAAGAGACTTGTGAAGGCTTGGAGAAATATTTAACGGATTAGTATTAGTCTTTGGTACAGAGACATGTCATCTCAGAAACCCCCTTCTCTACCCTATAAAGGCATTCCAGGCAGATCTTGGCTCAAAACATTACATACTGGCCTAGGGGGAGGGATACCTAAGGGCAGACCCCCCTGCTTTCCAAAGTCGAGTGGCAGGGGTATAAACTAGCCTGTTTCCTTTCTCCCACGCTTCTTGTGGGCTCTCTCTTGAGCCGCTCACCCTCTTGGAAGTCTTCTCCTTTTACAAAGCCTTTACATGTGGGGCGCCCCCGGCCTACACGGTGGGTCTAGCCTGGAATCCTAAGCACCAGGCTTTTCCTTTGCGTTTGTAGCCTGACCTGTGATAAGTAAAGCCTTTTAAAACTGCATCGGCCTGAGTCATCCACCGCCGCCGGGAGAGGGCCCCCGCCGCGGGACCCCGGGAGCGCCCGCGGTATAATAATTTTTTTAAAAAAGCATGACTTATAGACCATTATGGACATGGAACTGCTTCTTCAGAAGTCTGCAATCAATAAAAAATATATTTCCTAATAACCTATAATTTTCCAGGTACTGTTTCAGAAGCTAAGGCATAAAGTAGAACCATGCCCCTGTGGAGTTCAGGTTATAGTTGTGTGAGAGAAAAATATACACCCACATGCACCAAAAGATAATTGTAGGTATTGTCACTGCTCTGAAAACTGAAAAATAAATGCAATGTTGACTCAGAAAAAAACCAAATAAAAATAACAGTGAGGTATCATCTCACACCACAATGAATGGCACACATACATGTTCAAACAACCAGTGCTGGCACAGATGCGGGGAGACAGGGACCTCTCATTCATTGCTGGTGGGAATTTCAACTGGTCCAGCCTTTATGGAAAACAATATGGACATGCCTCCCAAAACTAGAAACTGAGCTGCCATTTGACCCTAGTGATACCACTTCTGGGACTACACCCTGGGGCCCAAATCACACAACGGAAACATCATCTGCAATTCTGTATACATTGCTGCCCTGTTCACAATAGCATGCCATGCTACTCCATAAAACTGAATACAGATCAAAAGTGGCACAGTTCTACAAAGCAATAGTCTCCTAAATGATTCTTTTTTAATCCTCCTCTTCTACACAAACCAAACAACTAAATTAAATTTACACAGGCTAGGATCCGGAGCGATAGCATAGCGGGTAAGGCATAAGCGGGTAAGGCTGTGCTATCGCTCCAGACCCTAGCCTGTGTAAATTTGCCTTGCACCGCCAACCTGGGTTCGATTCCCCAGCATCCCATATGGTGGTCCCCCAAGTGCCGCCAGGAGTAAATCCTGAGTGTAGAGCTAGGAGTAACCCCTGAGCATTGTTCGGTGTGACCCCAAAAGCAAATTTAATATATATATATATATATACAAGCCACCTGAGAGCAAAGGATAAGGAGCTGTGGCCCCATCATATATAGGCCCGGGGCCCCTATAAGCCCAGCTAACTCAGGGGCTCAGGACCTTGACATAGGCATGACCAATCTGTGGCAGCTAGTGAAAGTTCTCCCTTCAAAAACAGAGATGAAATGCACACATTTTAATACCCTATTTAGATCTATAATTATTAGATTAAAAGTATTTCATAGAAATACCTTATTAAGCTTATGATGGAGAAAATACCCTTAGGAATCCTGCTGCATTATTTTGTGTTAGCAAATACTTAAAGTGGAGTTTCAATTTAGTCTCATAATGACTCACAAATTCTGTTCATTCTAAGGCTGTTTCTAGGTGATCCAGGAACCCAAATTTCCAATTAGTGATCTTAATCAGTTAAGACATATATCTAATCGAAGAAGCAGTGATTTCATTCAAGAAGAGTTTTGTTATCCACACAATTAAAAAAAAAATCCTTCAAAATATTTTTTGTTAGCCAAGAGCCTGGCTGTTGTTCTGATGTTTCCATGGTGACAACACAAAGTTAGACAGAAAAAGTATTTACTGTCTTTGTAGCTTATAAAGTTTTGAATGAGTAAAAAGAATAGGGGATGAACAGAATATACTCAAGAATTGGACCTCTGGTTATATCTTTAATGCACACACCATTGTTTTCCTCTTTTATTTTGGATAGAATACTAATAAATCCAGAAACTTCATTAAAAGCTAATACTATATAATCCAGTAGAATTCTAGTGAGCAGAGTAAAAATATCAACAGGAATAAAGTCCCATAGCTAGAATACAAATTTATTTGCCCGTGTTAATACAAAATCCATCCATAACTATGGATTATTAAGTATTTCGCTCATTTCTTTTTCATGTACTTCATTTTTTAAAAAGCTATCTTCAAAAGGACGGACACTAATTGATTTCTATATCCCTTGGGGAGGGCAGCAATAGTATAGCAATAGTATAGCAATAGTATAGCCGAAGCAATAGTATAACAATAGTATAGCAATAGTATAGCCAAAGCAATAGTATTTGCCTTGCAGATGGCCGACCTGGGTTCGATCCCGGCATCCCATATGGTCCCCTGAGCACTGCCAGGAGTAATTCCTGAATGCAGAGCCAGGAGTAACCCCTGAGCATTGCCAGGTGTGACCTAAAAAGCCAAAAAAAAATAAAATCAATATCCTTTGGCGTTAGAGAGTTCAAAAGAGAAACTAGGATCAAGGTAGATTCGAATCATCTAAGAATTTTTGGACCATAGAAGGGAAGTCCCAGGCTGAAGTTTCGAGGTGCCTCCAGAGGTAAAAACACACTTCCCTTCCCTGGGCCTGAGCTGGCTTGCCACATGGTGCAGTGTTTCTCTTTACTCATTCACAAAATTAAGTGCCATCGCAGGATGGGGAGTATCCTGCCTGGGCTCAAAAGACACAATTGCTTAGTTTGCAGATTAGTTCTCTTACTTCCAGGAATTGTGCAATTATAAGTCTAATGTATATTTCTTGGTCAAACTTGTCATAAACTATTTTAAATAATACCAATTCTAATATACATTTATCTCAAGTTTTCTACATGTGGGAAGGGAAAGATTCCCATTAGAAAATTCTCAAAACAAAACAAGAGAGGTATTGTAAATATATCCGTAGAAAGCAGCTATCTAAAGCAACTAGTGGAGTAAGCGCCATAGTACAGTGGGCGGGAGCTTGCTTGGCACGTGGCCAACCTGGTTTCCATCTCTGGCACCCCATATGGCCCTGCAAGAGTGACCCCCGAGCACAGAGCCAGGAGTAAGTTTTGTTACTGCTGGGTGTGTTGCCCCCTTTCCCCAAAAAATAAACAACCCACTTGAGGGAGGTCAAACATGTTTGAAAGATTTTGTGTAGAATAACATCTTTCTAATTCATGACTCAGATCCTACACTAATTGCCTTTTAACATGCTTCGGATTTCAACACACTACCATCAACTCTTCATATGGCAATCAAGTACAGATCATTAGCATCTAGCAATAAACCCCAAACCTTGTATTTCAGCTTGTTTGTTTCTTCCCAGCAACCTCATTTTCTATTTTCAAGCCCCCTCAAGTCATGCCCCCAAGGAACCATCAGTAACCACAAGGGCTTGTTCAGGCAGTGTTTGTTCTCTACTTCATTGACCATCTACTGGTGGAGATTTCAATGAAGATTTAACTATATCAGAAGGAGGTAACATGAAGAACAAAAAGAGTCAGGAGAGTCAGGAGCACTGATGAAGACTCTTGCAGTACACTCCTGCCCTGAGACTCTGCATCTGGTCTGGAGTTGCCTCCTGCAGGTCACTTTGTAGATAGGAGGAGGGCAGTTTGAATGTGGTAGTTTATCTGACCATGTATTCTATACTGGCTGGTATAAATATTCTCTCATGCTGCCACAATCATTGTGGGACTAGCTAGATTTTATCAGTATATTTGCCTGGCCACGTTGGATCTCTAAGTAATTAGACCAGAGAGAAATGCTGTTTGCCTCCAAGCAAGCAAGCAGGGCTCTCTGATAACTCAAAGCTAAAATACAGAACCACCATGAAGTAAAGATGAGACTCTTGTGAAGGCTTGGAGAAATATTTAACTGGCTATAGTATATTCTTTGGTACAATGCATGCCTTTGTATTCTGAGATACAGTTCATCTCAGAAATTCCTTCTCTCTACCCTGCAGAGGCATTTCCTAGGCAGATCTTGGCTCAGTAACATTAACATCTCAAAGGGCCTAGGTGAGGTCTGGGAGAAATTACCTGAGGGCATTTGACCCTGATGGCTTCCCATAGAAGTGGGAGGTCTGGGTTGCAGGGACATAAAACTAGGCAGCTTTCTCTCTCGCTCGCTCTGTCCCCCTTTTTGCTGGTGCCTTGTCTCTCTCTCCTCTCTACACGGCCTTAACACATGGTGGTCGCCATCTTGGCCTACACATGGCTGGGGCCTAGGTGGGAACCCTAAGTTTGGAGTTTTTCCTATTGCTGATTTGTATGCCAGAACCTGGGTTAAGTAAAGCATTTTAAAACTTCGTCAGATTCTTGCATCTTTCTCCCTCCACTGGCCGCAGATCCCTTGGATCGGCAGGGGTCAGAAGGGGATCCCTGACCCTGCTCCCGGATTTTGTGCAGGGCGCCTCAGCGTTTCCCCACAGAAGACCATTAGAGAAAGAACTGGGTGCATGGCATAGGTGCACAACTTGCGGAACGCTCACTTGGTGCCCACAGGGTCCCAAGAATTCTGGCTCAGCTAGTCTAGTAGCATGAATCTGGAAGACCCATCATTGACAGCTACTTTTGTTCCAATGTGTGTCTCAAATTCCATGGACAACACCAATATGTACCCCTCCTGCCCCACTACACCACTGAGAAGAACCATGTTTTAATTATCTATATATCCTAAGAGTGCTTTGATTGTAGAGAACCACTTTAATAAATTTGGAAGGTAAAGTTTCCAGATTTATAAGTAAAGTTTTAAACATATAACATCTTGTGGTCTGTTAATATAGAAACTGATATGGCAAATATGTTGGTACTTCTGGAATGGTAATTTCTTTTCACTCTGTCCTATGGCTAGTCGTCCATATTTTCTTTATATATCCACTCCTCAGTTTGCTGTTCTAAGTGGTGCTATGATAGCTGCACAAATTCTTCTATATTTTTCCAATTCCTCCTCTTATACTCCTATACACACCATCGTACTGTCCTATAGGCTCATTGCTATAGTTACTGTGCTATAATATTTATAAGTATACTATTTTACGAGACTGAAAGTCTTATAAGGACCCTGTTTACCACTGAGAATGGAATCAAGAATACGGCAGGGCCAAGGAAGTAGGAGCTGAATGGAAAGTGAATAAACGTGTATGCTTTAACTCTTCATTAGCTCAGGAGAGGGTATGCCTCCCCAACAAACTCAGGTCACTATTTGTAATATCGAAGTTTAGAAAATGTCAATATGGACTAGGAAGTCTATCCCTGCAGGGTGATGCTGAATTGACAATTGCATGGCGTTGGGGGTTTTCACGTCTAGAAATCTGGTGGCTTGCTAATTTATTGGTGTGAACCACAACGGACATGGACCCAAGTTTACAAACACAAAAACACATCACTGTTGCTTCTCAATGGGTTCCCATTTTGTGCTGAAGATGATTTCCATGTCTAACTACGATGCATATTAGAGCAAGGGGAGAATAAATGAAAACTATACCGAATCCAGTTGGTGAGTATCTGTCTCAGGACCTCGCTGCCTGTCCTGAACTCTCCACCCACTAACCCTATCCCTTCCCAAGGCCTCTGGAGACAGATGCCTGCACGCAGCAGGCTCTGGCTGGCCACTTCCTTGTGAAGGCTCATCTCTAGTCAAATTTTAATCTCATGTTTATAAAGCCAGAACCGCATGGTTGGAAAAACAAAACCTCAGGAATGAAATTATTTCTCTGAGGCAGTATGAATACTGTAATTGAGTATTCCTGAAGTGTGATATAATTGTCTCTGAATTCCTCGCTGAGTTCTTGAATCTGCAGGAAGCATGATTTATCAGGATGACAACAAGTCATTTTGACTGTAGATACCTGTCCCAAATATGACCAGGCTTCTTTGGGTAATGAGAATGCTCTGGGCATTCTTCAAGGGCAATCATCATTCTCTTTGCTTGGTTTTGCCATTCAGAGAGCTCTGGATAAAACAGGCACTTACTGGGAGGGCTGTAATCACACACAGATTCTGGTGATTTAACACTGTGTTGGGCTCTCTCATACAAAGCACTTTACATGACACTTCCTTAGTTCTTACAAGAACCATTAAGGCATGTACTATGTTCATCCCATACCCAGATAAGGAACTGAGGCACAGAGAGTGTCAGGAATTTGCCCAGCCTCACAGAATTTGACCCAGCAGTTCCAGCCCAATATTCTACACCTCTCTATTATGATTCTTGAGTTGTGGCTAAGAGAAAAACGCTTCTTCCCTTCATTAATCCTGGCTTCCTTGAGATTATTTTCTGAACATCAATGGCATGTCTCACTCTCCTCCTGTGCAGAATTAGTCTACCAGCTTATCTCTTGCCAAACCAGCAAGGGTCCACTCCACTAAGAGGAGAATCAATAGCATTTTGTATAGGGCACCACGAAACACAGAGGACTACAAGTAAAGTCATGTGAATTCTGCTAAGTCACTGAAACATACTAGTACCTTACATACAAATAAACATGTCTCCAACATGAACAAGATGCCTTTGGGGTCACCGTCAATTCACTCAGCTCACGGTGTATAAGCAGGACATTAGATCAAGTCTCTGTTTCTTGGGCTTGTTTCTTCCATTTCTAAAGTACTCACGAAAGGAGCCTTTGAAAATGTTTCACTAGCACCACTCTGCCAGGAAGGGACTGCTTTATTGCCCAGTCAAGTCTGGTCTCTTTTCATTTTTCAGCCCTTAATTTCTTTGCTCATCCAGTTCTTATCAGTAAAAATATCACTACTAGGCTCTCTTTACAAAAGGCTCTTTTCACGCAAAACAATCTCATTCTTTCTTCCATGTGGTGCAGGCAGCACCACATGGGGATCATTAGAAAAACCCTGGGAACTGCACCGGGTGAATAGTCTACTGACTCTGTAGAAAGAGCATCCTCACCCATGTCTGCACCAACAGTCTGGGAAAGCCAGGCTCTACCTAAAGGGCTGTGAGTATTAAGCAAAAAGGTGGGAGGTGTGTGTTATAGGACACATGGGAACTGCACAGGTCAAGGCAAACTAGCTTGACACTGAAAGCAGCAGCTTTCCAGAGCACTGTAACTAGAAACAAGAGCCTTTGCATTCCTTTGAAGGATGCTTACTCCCACCCACTCCCATAATCAATGACTTGTCTCTTCCTGAAACATCACACCAAGAAGGTCATGCTAGTTTAAGATCCATTGCCACTGGACCATAATCGATTTCAAGGTTCACTAACTTACAAAGTCATGAGCTTTGCAGCCTCAGCATCTCAGGAGAGGACGATTCCAGGGTATATTTGTTTCCAGCTCACTCAGTACTTTTTCGCAAGGGCAATGGCAAGTAAGTTTCAGCTCCAACCTACAAGTTCCTGTGCTGAAGTTCCAAAAAGCGTTCATCTTTTGGATGAACACTTTTGGAACAAAAGTCTATGGCAGATAGGCACCTATGGCAGATAGGCACCTCCAACTCTAAAAGCCCAAAGCCCAGTAGCGCAGCCTCACAGCCCCTATGGCGCGGCAATCACAAGTCACATTCCTCTTCTCACACTCCAGTCCTTTTCCTATAGTGATGGCCTCTGCATAGCTCTTCCCTTCCCTAGGGCCATATCCCTGCTTCCGTGGGTCCTGTCCACCTCTCCCTACACTTCTGTGGGCAGCTGTCTCCTACAAGGTGCTCTCCCACTTTCCCAGGACTCTTGTGAAGACAGTCATCACTTTCTCACTTCAAATTCATCATTAGCTCTGCTCTTATTTTAAAAAAGTTCAATTTTGTCCTATTTCTTATACCCAGAGAAAAATTCCCAAATTCAACTCAGAGAAGTCCAGATGAATCTACAATCTGATGACAGTGACTTTACAAAACCAGAAATCCTGCTCCAGAATTCAGGAGCTGGTGACAGGACCTGTACCTCATGCGCACACACGCCCTTTTGCCCTGGCCCTCTTGCCCTCAATCCACCTTTCATCACACAATATCCAGGGAAGCCGGAAGACCCTCTTAAACAAGAAATGGTAAATCCAGACCACTGATAACACTCCAAGGATACCCACCTCAAGAGGTCAGAGCCCTGCTGATGAATCACTCTTGCAACAAATCATTTCCCATCAGATAAATCTTCCCAAGTAACAGCTCACTGCTCACAGTACCATAGTTGTTAATCTGCTTGTGAAATCCTCCAGCAAGTTTATGCCAGTACAAAAGTCTCCCTTCCAGTTCATGTCCATATTTATTTGACAATTACCTTTAAGAGAACAATATCCAGGAAAGCTCCAGGGCATAAAGTAACTGGAATGCCAACAACACTGACCAAAGCACTCACTTGCTACTACTCTTTTCCATCACCCCGTTCAGAGGTAACAAGCATCCTAGTACACAGTGGAGGTGACTGAAGGCGAGGCTAGGGAGGAAGGCAGATATGTTTTTCCAAAGGCCATGGCTCAGCACTGTAGCTACTACTCCTTTCCTGGACTTGAACAAGTCTTTCTCCAAGAGCCAGGATGGAGCAAGTCACCCAAGTCCTAAATTTCGCAGGTTACCATCAATTCTATAATCCCTACCAATTTCTTATTTTCCTCTATAAACTGCTCACTGCTAAGTGCTTGAAAGAATGAGGTTTGCGATGCTGTTTCTGCTCCAACCCTGCAGCTAATGAGTGAATGAATTCTGTAGCCCCTGGCAGAGATGCCTGTGGACAAGGAAGAGACAGGCCAGCAACAAAGTGCTCCAGAATTCAGCAAGCAAACAAGACTCCTTCCTGTCAAAATATAGGAAGATGAGCTCACCCGCCTGTATGGCTCCATAATTAGGCTCCTTCGTTTGCTCACTAGCTCTTGTGGCTGGTTAGAACAGTGCCAAGCCACGGTCTATCACTTCAGTAAAACAAAACAAAAAACTATTGCCTTCCCCCAGTCCCACCTCAAAGCTCAGTCCCAAAGTTCGACATCCTTCTTCCCACCACCCACCAGGCCACTAATTGGTGGGCATCAACAGTGATCCTCCAAAAGATGAAGACACATTAGATAATTGATAATTAATTGAGTTGTTAATAACTTTAAACACAAGTGATTGTTACATACTTTGTCCTTCCTTCCCCCATCGCGACTATGGCTCTTTGTGATTAAGTGGGAAGGTGTTGGTGTCACTTCTTTTTTTTTTTAATTAAACATTTTATTATACCGCCGTGAGATATACAATTACAACGTTGTTCATGTTTGGAGGTTTCGGGTCACATAGTGTTCCAGCACCCCGCCTCCACCAGTGCCCATTTCCCACCACTAATGTCCCCAATTCCCTCCCACCTCCCATAGCCTGCCTAAATGGCAGGTTCTTTATCTCTTTTCTCTCCCGCTCTCTCTTTTCCTTCTCTTACACATTGTGGGTCGCACTACATACACTTGGAAGCCACCATGTGCATTTTTTTGCCTGTATTTAATGCTCAGTTCTATGTTGGTATCAGCCCTTTCAGATTTAACTTCTTTTTAAATTTGTATTTTTTACTACCCCTCTTCAGGTACTACACTCTTCAGTGCCAGTTCAAGAGAAAAACAGCAAATCAGATTGTTTCAGAACAAAATCAAGTATCAACTATAAACAACAGTATTCATTAAAATGACCAGATTTTAATAAACATTTTTCTCAGAAGAACTTATTTTGGCATTCTCATCAAATTCATCTTGAAAAGAAGAAAACTGGCTTCTTTGAAATACATTCTATTGATTCAAAGACCAGCTCAGGGATTCAGGTTCCAGGTATAGGCGCTGGTCTAGAGTAATACGATCTTAACTCTGTTCTAGGCTATGATCATCCCAGGAAGGGAGGAATTTTAACTAATGACCTGAATTCCCTGAGGGCAGGTCTTCTCAGACATGGGGGCAGAGCTGCTACTGGCTCTCCCTGTGCACAGCCGCTCACGAGGTGCCTGGGAGGGATGGCAGATTCTAGCCCTGGCTCACCACCCCAGCAGAGCCTCGCAACAAGCCAGATGACCCCCTACTCCATGAGGGCCTCCATTCTCCACATCTGGACTTCCCCCTCGTCATAACTCACTCAGCAGACAGCCTATCACAGCCTGGCTCAGTTCATCAATAAATGCTGGATTTAGAGATGACTATAAGAGTATGCCACCCACACGGTAGAGCCTGGCAAGCTACTCGTGTCATATTTGATATGCCAAATACCAGTAACAATTATAGACCTTATTCCCATGACCTGATGGAATGGTTTGAGGCTCTTTATGTTCCTGGAGCTAGCAGGTGCCCTTGGGCTCTACTTGCATGAGACAGGACACATGGAGATGTTACTGGTGCCCGCCGAGCAAATCGATGATGAACGGGAAGACAGGTCTTCTCAGACTCAACACTACTGGCGTTTTTGACAAACACTGCTCACAGTGAAAGGCTGTTCTGTGTATTACAGAATATTTAGTAGCATCCCTGAACTCCGGCTTAGCAGATGGCACAGCACTCTCACCCAGTTATGGAAACCTAAACTGGGTCCAGTTATTGCCAGATGTTCCTTCAGAACCAAATCATCTCTAGTTGACAACTACTATATTTGGGCACCACCAGGACAGATCCCAGCCTGCCTTAACCTCCCACGTCACCTTTCCTGGACTCATGCCCAGACCACCTTCTCCATGTGCTCTCGTGTCCCTCTGTTAACTAATCTTTTTGCCCTTTACTGCCTTCTCAATCTTCCACTGTGTCTTGGAAATTATGGGCAGCTGAACCCCCTCCTGACTTTCCCTCATGGTGGATTTTTTTCTCTCCTTCCCCACAACAGTCCTTTTTGCCAACTCCAGCCCATTTCCCCACTACTCTCTTAAGAACCCCAGCCCTTTAGAAAGGGGTTGGCAAACTACCATCTGTAAGCCAAATCTGATTCAATATCAGTTTATGTACAGTGTCAGCTAAGAATGTTTTTTACATTTTTCAATGACAGAAAAAAAAAACAAAGATAACTCATGACATATAAAATTCGAATCTCAGTGTCACAAATAAGTTTCACTGGAATGTAGCCAGACCTGTTATATATTGCTGTTTTTCTGTTAGAAAGACAGAATTCAGTTGAGAGGTTGCAACAGAAACCAACTGACAGGAAGGCTGAGCATACTTACTAGCCAGTCCTAGGGAGAGAGTTTTCCAATCCTTGCCTTTGAGGCAGGTGTCAATAGTCTGCACCATCCACACTCAGCAAGCTGTCATCACCCATTACCTGTGGGTCTCTTTCCAGCTGCATTAGAATACACACATGACTGAAAGCTGGATGGCACATCAGGGACTGAGTGAGGCCCAGAATGACCTCTATCATTTGGAATGTTGTGTGAGAATCAACAGGATGAGACGTGCAGTTCGTATATGAAAGCCTCTGCCATGTTCATAAACACTCACGTTACAGTGCAGGAAGGCTGGTCTGTGCACAGAGTAGTAAGAAATAGGGTGAGCAGGGCACTATTATGGAGAAATATGTGACAGATAACAGAACACTAAGCAGTAATAGATTTATAACACTATGGAGCGGATTGAGTTAGGTCAGCAGAGCAGCTCAGGAAGAGAGCAGAGTTCCTTGGTGGAGAATCTGCACTAGACGCACGCAGGGAAGCATTTCTGGCTCTGTTGGGTGAAGATCTTTCAGTCCTCAGATTTCAGTGCGTACAATTGAAATAGTAATAAAGACACTGATTCCTTTCCTAATTAGATTCCCAAAATAAATTTTGGTTAAAAAAAGCACCAATATTTTTCCCTCACAATCTCATCAGTATTTAAAGCACAGATATTCTAAGCTCACTAAGGCACCACACAGTTACAAAAGATGCCCTTCAGTGATAGATGATCATTAATCCCAAATATCCTTGGCTCAATACTCAGTGTAGAGTTCTTTTCAGTTTGTTTGGTGGGCCACATCCGGCTGTGCTTGGGGATTATTCCTGGATCTGTGCTCAAGGATCACTCCTGGAGGGCCTGGGGGACATGTCAGGTGCCAGGGATCAAACCTGGGTCCACTGGGTACAAAGCAAGTCTTATCTGCCATACTAATACTCTAGCCCCTATAATTCTATTTAATAAACCAAAGCAGTGGATGCTTATTGTCTTAGATTAAAGCACATCAAATAACCCAGGAGGCTTAAAATCATAGACTCTGTGATTTTTCTCCTTTTTTACCTTTCAATGTTTATATCCTCCCCTCAACATATACCAGCACAGATCCTATTTCTACCTGAAGTAAAGCCCTGTTCAAGGACTTTACTCTCTCTGGGAGCAGGGGAGCAGGGATGCTTGTCTGCCTTATGCATCCATGTCTAGGAATGAGTGCTTGGGACCATGTCTAGGAATGACTGATTGGGAAGGGGTCCTGCATGATCTGAACACTGAGAGGTGAGGTTCAAAGTTTTGACTTTGAGCCTCTCTCAGTCTTTTTTCCTGCTGGTAGTCACAACGCATGCACCCTTGACTAGTTTATTACTGGTAAAAGGGGGATAGTGACCCTTACCCTGCCCGTGTTGACCCTACAGGGGGATCACAGTGAGAATTCAATTCAAACACTGAAAAGAATCATTTTAGAGCAAATTGCCAGAATCTTTTTCACAGAAGATAAATCTTCCTAATCTTTAACATAATTCTACCTTTTCAAATAGATTCTGCCCCCCCACCCCACTATCTGAAAGCAGAAGCTAGTTATTATTTGATATGACTTGAATATTTAGGGATTGAAGAATGCTACTGCATTAATTTATAAGAAAAAATGTTTTAGCATTCTCAAGAAAGGAGAGACTCACAGACATGGGGGCAGAGCTGCTACTGGCTCTCCTTGTGCCCAGCCGCTCATGAGGCACCCAGGAGGGATGGCAGGTTCTAGCCCTGGCCCACCACCCCAGCAGAGCCTACAACAAGCCAGACGAACCCCCCACTCCATGAGGGCCTCCATTTTCCACATCCGGACTTCCCCCCTAGTCAGAACTCCACCCAGCAGACCAGCCTATCACAGCCCAGATCATCAATAAATGCTGGATTTAGAGATGACTACAAGAGTATGCTACCCGCACAATAGAGCCTGGCAAGCTACCCATGTCATATTTGATATGCCAGATACCAGTAACGATTATAGACCTCATTCCCATGACATGATGGAATGGTTTGAGGCTCTTTATGTTCCTGGAGCAAGCAGGTGCCCTTGGGCTCTACTTGCATGAGACAGGTCATATGGAGATGTTACTGGTGCCCGCTCGAGCAAATCGATGATGAACGCGAGACAGTGATACAGTGATTCTCAAAAGGGGGCTGGGGGATACTTGCTCCCTTTCCCTCTGCTCCCAAAGTAACTTTCTGAACACACCAAATAGGTATCTTCAACTTTCGATAGCGAGGAAAATCTGGACTGGCTTTTTAGTTAGGTCCAAGAATTATAAAGTCTAGCCTCAATTCCTCATGTGTGGTCTCGGTGGCATTCTGCTGCGTGAGCTGTGAGTAGAGCCGGAATGCTCATACAGACGCACAGTAATCTAGGGCAGGCATGCTTCTGTGTCTTTCAGGGTCGACAGGGAACCAAGCACAATGAAAGTCTTGATTCTGAGGTAACGTTGTGAGGCACAGATGTTGAACAGGTGACGGAGCTATGCATGCAGGGGATCACTTCCCATTTCACTTCTCATCACCTTTTCCCTCTACTCCACTCTCATCTTTGCCAAAATGGAACAGCCGTTTGGAGGACACAGGGAAAAATCCTACCAAGAACCTTCACGGATGAAGCCACATCATAATCATCAATCAATATAAGATAAACTGTCTCTCAGGCCACAAAGTATATATAATTTGTTTCAATACTAACTTCAGTGAAATTTAAAAATCAGTGTTATTCTCAAGGAATGAGACCAGAAGCCACGGTGGCCCTCCCTATACCTTCTAGATCCAACCAAGCCCAGTCCTCCACATGAATGGTGCCCACTCTTGTTATTTTCGCTCAATTATCCCAAGATGCTAGTACCTGGATCCATAGCAGGGACATCTGAAGATTAGGAGCAAATACGACACAAGTCAGGCCAAGCCAGAGAACACATACAGCTGCCAACATATCCGGAAACCTACTCTCTGCATCTTTGAGGCTTTTAAGCTCATTGTGAACACTTTCCTCAATTCTCTCCTTGTTAATTCTCAGGCCGCAGCTCAGGTGGTGGAAGAGAACTTCCAGCGCCCTGAGAGCACCAAACTTCTAGAAGGTCACAGAGACAATGTGCACAGCAGATGCTCTCATCCCTGATCAGTTTAGTTTACATCTTCTTTTCACTATAGTAGCACCGGTGGCATGCAGACTCTTGGGAAAAGAGTGAACAGGGCCTGAGCTTGCAGGTTACCATCAGTCAGATTCCCTCCTTCTGTACAGGAGAGACCCCAAGTCATAGAATGAACACAAACACATAAACACACACACACACACACACACACTCTCTCTCTCCGTGAGCTCCAGTCTATTGTAGAGTACCTCCCAACTCATAGAACAAACATCTCTCTCTCTCTCTCTCTCTCTCTCTCTCTCTTTCCAGTCTATTGGTGAGCACTTCTCCATAGTAAAAAAAAAAGTGGCAGGGGCCGGAGCAATAGCCCAGAGGGTAGGGCGTTTGCCTTGAACGCGGCCGGCCTGTGCCAGCCGGGTTCTCGGGTTCTATCCCTGGCATCCCATATGGTCCCCCAGGAGAAACCCTGAGCACTGCCGGGTGTGACCCCCAAAAGAGTGGGGTCTCCTTAAGGGATGGAGAAAATGGACATATTTTGACCACTCTTCCCCTTTTTGAGAAACTAAAAATACTTTTTGTTCCCTCTTTTTCTTAAGATCACCTAACATATGTGTCAATTTCTTCCTCCTTGAGCAACCGCATGGTTTACATTTGTTTTTTAAGCGCCTCTCTGGTGAGCGAAACTTCTCCAGTCAAATATCAGGAACAGGGTCACCCTCACCCTCCAGCAGGGAGCAGGAAGTGATGTGCTTGCAGCCTGACACGCCGGCCCCAAGGGCCCTCACCGAAGAGCCTGGTCCCAGGGCCCCGCACCTTAGTGAAGCAGAGGAAGTCGGGCCTGGCGCCAGGCCCCAGGGCAGCTCGCCTGTCCTCCGCCTTCCCCTGTTTCATGGCCACATCTGCTTTCCTACAGACTATGCCAATGGTAATATTAACGTCTCACAAAACGGCATTTAACGTCTCCACAAAATGATATATTTTCCATTTTTTTCCTATTGACTATTCTCATTCGTAAGCCCATGCCCGAGACTCATAAGGACACAGATATTTTCCATTCAATATCTTCATAGTATCAAACCTATAGTCCTGACATATGACAAACCCAATAAAAAAAATTCTTTGCTCAGTGATTGAGAAAAAATCGAGGCATTAGTTTTTACTAAAATGTGTGTATATAATACGTGCATTATATATACATATCACATGTGTACATATTTAGTGCATGCATATATTATAATGTATATTATCTATGGGATTTCAGGGTGGGGATGGCAGTTTGGAACCACATCTTGCAATACTCAGAGGCCAATCCTGGCTCCCATTTTCTCGACTATCACTCTGGTCCCCTTACGTAGTTGCTTTTCTTTTAATTCATACAAATTTATGCTTTTTAAGCATAAATATCAATGAAGCATGCCACTCCATCTTAAGCCATTAGAAACTAACATGACGGCACACCTTTGATTTCTAGGCTAAAGTTCTATATTTTGCACTACTTACCTTTTGGGATGGACAGTATTGCTTCTTACAGTATAGTTGCTTACATTGTCTCCATTAACTGCCCCATTGTCCTGGTGTTTGAATCAGTGCTATATTACTGGCATTCCTGCCTCTCGAGATGGTTGATGGTCTGACATAGAAAAAGACTGGGCCCCCTGGGATGAACCCAGAGTCACGGCAGAGCCTGGCAAGCTACCCGTGGTGTATTCGATATGCCCAAAACAGTAACAATGATGAACCTCATTCCCAATGGATGGAGATGTTACTGGCGCCCGCCGAGCAAATCAATGAACAACGGGAAGACAAGTGATAAGAGAGCACACCTTTCCTTAATAGCTATTCCCTGCGGTGTGAAATGCCCCAAACCCCAAGGAGATGAAGAAGATCAAAACTGAAAAGCTTCCCTGGAACTCCACGGGAATTTGTGGGCAGTGTTTCGTGGATAGAGAAGCGACAGGGAGAATGTTGCCAGGAGGTGACGTGGCCTGTGGGGAGAGGACTGGAGGCACCGTTCCTCATCTCCTCAGCCTGCGCCCCCTGCAGGCTGGATTCGAGCTTACTTTTCACAGAGGTCTCGCACCTGGCTGGTCTTGAAGGCAGGTGCGGACAGGGCGCAGGGGCTGGTGGGTGCCGACAGGGGGCTCCTGACGTTCTGCACCGAGTGCCGGCGGCTCCGCCTGCGGTCCAGGCCCCGTGCTCTCCCCCGCCCCAGAACACACACTCGCTCCTCCTCCTGTCCGCGCGCCCATTCGGGGTGGCTCCAGCTGTATCGTCGCCGTCCTCCAGCCGCAGTGCCACCTGCAAAGGCAGAAGGAAGCTAGTGTGAGGTCGGTGCTGCCATCCCATCCTCTCCGAGACCCAAGGTGTGACTTCTCATTTCAAGGTTGGCCTCCAGCCGATTAACATCTGCCTCTCTGCAAGGTGCTGCCAACACAAACTGACACGGATGCCCACGGTGGGCCTGTCCGACAGGAAAGGGTAATCCATGCAAGGAGTTCTGAGAAATGGTTCAGAATTCAGGGGGATGCTTAGCCCTGGAACACACCCCCACTGCCATTTCTGGGAAGCTCTCTCCTAGCCCAACTTGCCTGTTTTTGCTGGCAGAAATAGCAGAGTAGCTCCTGAAACCCACAGCTTGGGTTCCCAGTGGCTCCCTGAGGGCCAATTCCTACTTTCTCTAAGCCCATGTGTGAGATTCATAAGGAGAGAGATATTATCTATTCATCCTGGTCCTCATTAAATGTGACTACCCTTCATGCACAGCCCTCAGGGTAAAGGGACCTAACACGCCCACAAATTATTCCAAGCATCCAGGCATTCGGATGAGAACCAAGAGACCCAATTGATGGGGAGAGGGGTTCTCCTGATGGTGGACAGGGGGTTGGGTCACGCACTCATCTGAGGTGGGCAGCAGGTACGGAATGCTGACTACAGTTGCTGGCTCCACCCTGCCCTGGGCACCATCTCAGGGTGTAGATACAGCCCCATCTCGGGTGGTGGTAGCAAAACTCCCCTTCTGGGCCAAGGAGAGTGACAGATCCCCAAAATAGATGACCCGTGGGACCAAGTTTCAGACTTTTCCTCTCAAAGTGACAACTGTGCAGAACCATCGGCTGACACTTTTGCTACTTCAGCTCTTCAGGCGGAGTCTTAGCCAGCTGGCACTGTGACTGCCTGCCCTGCTCTTTTCCCTCGCTGTCCTGCTTCTAGGTGGTACCCTATCCAGAGGTGAGCCAGCTCTTCCTTGCACTTCTCCTGCGTCCTACCATACACGCTTTCTCGGCTCACGAAGTTTACCACTTCTTATCTCTGCACATGGCTCCCTCACTCCCTGTGTCTCTGCACACGGCTTCTCCCTCTCCCTGTGTCTCTGCACATGGCTCTCGCACTCCCTGTGTCTCTGCACAGCTCTCCCTCTCCCTGTGTCTCTGCACATGGCTCTCCCTCTCCTGTGTCTCTGCA